>ML785101.1:69778-95953 GCA_009831015.1 Picea engelmannii | reverse complement strand
ATATTGGGTTATGATTTTGAAATCATCTATAAAAAGGGGAAGAAAAATGTTGTGGTAGATGCACTCTCAAGAAAGGATGAAGATGTTGAGGCCTTTCTCTGTGCTATCTTGATCATCCAACCCAATTGGATAATAGAAGAAAGGGATGAATAGAAGAATGATGAAAAAGTGTGGACTCTCATTCAAAGGTTGCAGCAGGATTCCAGTGCATCAGATACATTTACATGGAAAAATGATTCACTATGGTACAAAGATCGCTTATATTTATGTAAGAACTCCCAACTCAAGAAAAAGGTATTATTGGAATTGCACACCTTTCCAGTAGGAGGGCACTCGGTATTTTTTAAAACCTACCATAGAGTTAAGAAGGATTTTTTTTGGGATGGCCTTAAAACTAATGTTCAAAGGTTTGTGGCAGAATTTTTGGTTTTCCAACAAAATAAGGTGGAAACAATTAAGACCCCAGGTCTTTTACAACCATTAGCCATCCCAAGTCAGTGCTGGGAGGAGGTTTCCATGGATTTCATCACAGGGTTACCAAAGTCTGAATGAAAGAGTGTCATCATGGTGATTGTTGATAGACTGACCAAGTACACACACTTTTACATTTGCTAGTACATTTGCCACCGCATTCATGGAGACATTTCAAAACCTACATGGCAGCCCAAAGATTATTGTAAGTGACAGAGATCCCATCTTCACTGGACATTTTTGGAATGAATTGATTTCTTGTTTGGGTACTCAATTGGCTCATAGCTCATCCTATCATCCTCAACCTAATGGACAAACCGAGACAGTGAACAAATGTCTGGAAGGCTACCTTCGTTGCTTTGTCTCTGATAAAAAAACACAATGGTTCAAAGGGTTACCCTTGGTAGAATGGTGGTATAACACTTCCTTTCATACTGCAACAAAAATGACACCATTTATGGCACTCTATGGATACCACCCTCCTTCCATCACTTCTTCTCTAAAAGAAAATTTTAAGGTTCAAGCAGTGGCAGATCACATCGAGCATCAACAACAAGTTCTCCAAATCTTAAAGGACAACCTGACCATGGCACATAATCGCATGAAACAACAAGAAGATCAACATTGCAGTGAAAGAAGTTTTGAAGTAGGGGATTGGGTGTTTTTAATACTACAACCATACGAACAGATGTCCCTCAAGCAAGCCAAAAAGGATAATAAATTATCACCAAAGTACTATGGCCCTTATAAGGTGTTGAAAAAGATTGGTACTATGGCATACAAATTGGAGTTGCCTACATCTTCACAAGTACACCCAGTTTTTCATGTTTCATGCTTAAAGAAGGTTATAGGCGACAAGATCCCAGTTCAAACTATATTGCCAGAACTTGACGAGGAAGGAAAAATCATATTGGAGCCTGAAGCCATCACTGACACAAGAGTTCGCCAGCTGAGGAATAGATCCATTTCAGAGTATCTCATTAAATGGAGGAAACTATCGGCTAAAGATTCCACTTGGGAAGATTATTCTTTTATATAGGAGCATCCAGAGTTACTCAAGCGTTGCGGACAACACTTGTCTCAAGGGGAGGGGCATGTTAAGCCCTAATATTGGCTCATTACCCCTTAATTGGGGCATATTACATTAGTAATGCTATTTTATTTATGTCGGCTTTATTCCATTAGTTGTAATTATACCTCCTAGTATCCTATATATACCAAGGAGACATTTTCATTTGGAATCATCTTGGAATTGTACATTTATGTGGGAATAAGGAGATTTCCCCCTCAAAGAGGCTTATTATCTAAATTTCTCTCTTTTTCAAGGCGTTGAGTACTTATTATGAGGTTTTTCTATACTATATTGATATTTGGTTTTTAACAACTTTTGATGGAAGTCATTCTGCAATTTGTATTGTGTCTACATGAACTACAAAGTCTTTTCATATGTATGGATGACTATATCCTTCCCTAGAATGTAATGCTTCCATTGGAAGAACGCTTGTACGATGGATTACATTTCTTTTTCATAGGTGGGGTAATTATGAATGACATGTGAGAGTATCTCACTATGATAGGCCACTAGATGACCGTGATGAGTGAGAATGACACCAACAACATGATCAAAAGAATTTGTCTCAATCTTAAATGGTTGTTGCATATCAAGTAAGGTGAGCATCAGGGTTGAGAATAAACAATGTTTCAGATCATCAAAGTCTTTTTATTGTGACCTGCCCCACAAAAAATTGTATTTGTAACCACCCTTGATCACTTAGATGAGACCCCGTACAATATGGGGGAACCTCAATACAAATCTATGATAGAAGCTAGCAAGGCCTAAAAATATTCAAAGCTCGGTGAGTTTTGTCGGGGCTGGCTAGTCACGAATGACTTGTATCTTGGTTGGATTGACATGCACCCCATTCTTATATACAATGTATCTAAGGTATTGGACCATGTTCATGTTGAAGGAGCATTTATCTAGGTTAGCATATAGCGTGTTCTACCACAAAGTGTGGAGGATCTACTGAATTTGTTACAAGTGTTCTTCTCATCTCTTGTTGAAGATGGGGATGCCATCTAGATATACAACCACTAAGGAATTGGTGAAGGGTCACAATATGTCGTCCATCAACCTCATGAAAGTTGTTGGGGAAATTTTTAAGCCAAAGGGAATGACCAACCACTTGAAAATACCTTCTTTAGACTTGAAAGTAGTCTTCTATACATTATTTTGTTCTATGGGGACCTGGTGGTAGCTAGAATTCAAATCAATATTACTAAAGTACTTTCCCCCCTTGAGCTAGTTGAGAAGGTCGTTAATTTGGGGAATTGGATATCAATTATTGACTATGATTTTTTTCAAATCTCTATAATCAATAAAAAGTTTCCAAGTCCCATCTTTTGTTTATGCAAGCATGATTGGGATTCTGCGGAGTGAGGAGCTTGGTAAAATGTGTTCTTTTTGGAGCATCTCTTCAATCTAGTGCTTGATTTATTGATTTTCCAATAGAGAGCATTGATACACTAGCCCATTAGGAAAAACAATTCCAGGGATCATCTCAATTCAATGCTTGACATAAAAGTGCAGAGGCACCTCGGTAGGTGAGGTGAATATGTATCGGTATTATTCAACGACTTTTCCCACTTGCTTCTGCTACACAGAGGAGTTTTGTGTGAAGGTCATGGATGTGGATGTGACCTTCCATTCATTTGGAGAGAAAATCATGAAGAATAAAATTTTCCAAGTCTGAGAGATGACCTTCCTTCATTGCTTAGTTGAGACCAAAGAAATTGTGGTAGGTGGAGCTACCTCTAGTATCTTTTATAGTTGTATGCCCACAGTAACATTGACACTACCAAGTCTAGACTCATATATAACATGAATTTTACATATATATGGTTGGCCTAAAATAACATCAAAAAATTTAAGTGGGGAAACATCACACAATACCTCGTCCTTGATGGACTTGATCCCATAGGGCAGGCGACACTATTAGATGACACAAATATCTCATCCTTGGATGAGCCACCTGATGTCGTATGGTTGTGGATGTGGTGTTATCGGAAAATCCAAACGCTTGAATACCTCTGCTAAAATGAGGTTGTTTTGGCTTCTTCTATTGTTGGGTTGAGGAAAAGGTATAAATATTCTCCTTATTACTTTGATTTGTGATATGTTCTTTGTTGACTTTTATATTAATTTGAATTAGTTAGGAAGAAAATGGTTAAAAATCTCTTAGGAAATAATATTAAATGATATTAGATATTTTCTGAACTTTGGTTTGAAGTGTTTCAATTTTATGCAGAAATGGACAATTTCTGTTAACTAAAGATAATTAAGAAGATCATGAAGATGCACAGGCCATTGAAGATCGAAGAAAATAGGAACAAAACGGTTCAAAGGAAGATTGAATTTTTATCTTGCAATCTTCATAAATAGTAAAAGCAATCATGAGAATCTCTCGATCCTCGGGATAGCTTAATTTACTTATCTCATTGTAATATATAAAGGATAGTGAATGATAAAGAGATACCCAAGAATTTAACCAAGCATTCAGATCTCTTAATTGTTGACATTTTGTACAAGAAATCCCATTATAAATGATTTATCATTTATGGAATTAATGAAATATTCAAGCATTTTTATCATTTCTGCGTACTGATTTTTTCGTAGAAGTATCTTCTGAAGATCATGGGCCCAGTCGATAGGAGTTACTGTCTCATCTGTAATTGTATCAATTTTTCTATAGTTCTCTGATTTGAATTTCCTTTCAACAGTTAAGATAGACTCGTTAAATGTGTGATTCTTTTATGAATTGGTTATGTTGTTCCATTCACAGAGAATAGATATTCCATTTGGATATTATCAATTGTTTTTCCATTTCCATTTATTGTTAATTTATCGCTTTTGAATTCCTTTCAGTTAAATTCACATTTGTTGTTCCTTTCGTTAAATTCACATTTGATGTTCCTTTCGTTAAATTCACATTTGTTGTTCCTTTTGTTAAATTTTCATTTGTTGTTCCTTCTTAAATATTCAGTAGATCGTTGTTCCTTTCCAGCAGATTAATTAATCATTGAGAGATTGATTCATTAATTGTTTTCGCAGATTAAATTACCGTTTCTTAGATAAATGAATTGATTCTTTGATTCATGGTGTGTTATTATTCATATTACAATTATGTTGAGTGAGTTATTAGTTTCAGAGCTTTAATGAATGCGTGAAGAACTTGATTTAGATAGACTCAGATTTGTTGTAGCTAAATTATCTACACGATTTAAACCTCTACGATTATCTGCATAGAATTTGTTGACATTCTTGAAAGAGAAGACAAATCCTCGGTTGATAAATTAATGCCAGACTAAGGTTGTTTTTAGGACATCTTTAGAGCCCAACATTTTGGTGCCGCTGCCGAGGAGAATGTCAAATATAGTATAGGATGTGTTTTTTAAGGATGAGGTATTGAAAACGAAAGATAAGAACCTACATAGGCAACAAGTAAAATGATTGTGCCAACACCCACCTTCAATTGATGCATAGAGGTTATATAGGTGCATAGAATTTGTTTCGGTGTGTATGACTAAGAAGAAAGAACCTACAAAAAAAAAAAACCTTACCAAAAACTACAAAATCCCAGGGCTCGGTGCCCCCTAGAAGGAGCACTTTCATAGACGAAATTATTTGAAAAGATGAATCTCAAGCCTCGGTTGGACCTCGAAAAGGTTCTACCTGAATCCCTCAAGAAACAAACTCACCAACTACAACCCATGTTGAGGTTCATAGTGGAACTGAAGGAACTGAACAGAGTTTTCAAAATACACACACTCCACTTTTCAGTCCTTTAGGCGAGGGAAATTCTTGTAATTTGAGAGAAGGAGAAGGGGATACCAGTGTAATTGTTGAGGCAAACCCACCACCACCTGAACCTGGATCTCCTGTGATTTTGGCAGGAGAAGGAACACCTAAAATCCCAGACATAAGTAGTGAGAATAAATCTCCTAAGGGACCAAGTAATCAACCACCTTGAGTAGAACACCCAGACCAAGAAATCCATGAAGGCTATTGGCATATCTTCGACCAAATGGCACAGCAAAATCTGTCACAACCCTAGACTTCCACTTTGGAATATCCTATAGTTGATCTAGTTGCTAATATCCTAATGAAAGCCATTCCATTATAGAATATTCCAACCTTCAATGGATTAATCTCAGAGGACCCTGACACATTCTTATTTCGAGTTTTATGTCTTGTGTAGAGGCTATGACTATACCTCCAAACCCCAGAAACTAAATCTATTTCCTTCCACTTTGAAAGGAGAAGCTTTACGATGGTTTATGGGATTGGGGGGAGGAACTATAAATTCATGGGATGAAATGAAACAATCTTTCTTTACGAAATACCAAGACTACTATAGAACTAGGTATTTAAAGGATGAAATCTTTAAAATGATTGCAAAAGAAAATGAAAAACTAGAAGAATATGTTGAAAGATTTCAATATAACTTGTAGAGATCACCCTACGGTACATTACCAGGTGAGGTACTTAAAGCCACTCTAATAAAAGGTATGAAGGATGAATGGGTAGAAACATTGAATTTAAGGGACAAGGTGATATTTATCAAGAAACATATGATGACATTGTCCAATTGTGTATCAAGTGTTCATGCAGTAGTACACGAACCAGATCGGAAATACAATCCCCCATCACCAAAAGTAGCAACATCACTAGCAGGAGCGTCACCCTAGGAGAAATTGGTAATCTTTTAGAAAATTTTAAAACTGACATTTTGGGTACTCTGAATACACAATTGGATGTTTTGCAGGTTAAACAAAAACAAGCAGAAGCAGAACATTTGTTGGCTATATTTTTTCCACGATGCAGAAGGAAACATGGTTCAAGAGAGTGTCCCTTGGACATGGTTTGGACCTGTGACATCTATGTCAAAGACCATACGACAGAGCAATGTCCATCGCTTCCAGGATTAAGGGTTTTCTTTAAAGAAGAAGAAGAGGAAACATAATCGGTATATCTGATGGCTCAGCATCGCCAATGGAAGGCTCGTCCCCTAGGTACACTACAATATCCTTCTTCTTTCTTTTCTGGGTAGTATAATCAACATCATAATTCTGGAAACACATGGCAGGGCCAACCATTTTCTAACCCCACCTAGAAGTCCCAACAATATCCTACTGTACCCTGGCCAAATCAACCAGTTGCTAATCCTACTTGGCCTAACTTGCAATACCCTACCCCATTTTGGTAGAATTCAAATAATAACCAATATCCTTCACAGTGGACTATCATAGCTACCCAAGCCCCCAATTGGACTCAAAACTGAAAGCACCCCATGGGACTGACCAATCAACCCATGGGAATGGCTCCTCAAGCTCATCCCACTTTACAATCTCCACTTCAATTACCCCAAAATTCCCAACCTCAAATGCGACCTCAATTACCATCTCAACCCAACCTGAATCCTAACAACAGACTAGTCCATCTCGTGCAAATTGTCGAAAATTTATAAGGTGGAAAAAACTCTGTCGGGTGCAACGAACTTCGGTTGAGATCTAAGCGTGTAATTTCTCCCGAGGAAAGAAAATTTCATCAAGAACAGGAGAATGAGAATGATATACACTCAACAATAAAACCATCGACTATGGTCATAACAGAAGAGACAAAATAGGGGGGAAACACAGTCGAGTAACAAAATCCTGATAAAGACATAATTTTTTCTCCTTCATTTCCTGAGAGGCTAATGATACAAAAAACAGATGTATATCCTAACTTTGATATCGTCGGGGAACTATTGAATCTATGTGTTAAAATTCCACTCCTACAAGTTTTACAATATATTCATATTTATGAAAAAACAATTAAATAATTATGTGGGAAGAATCCCAGAAGGAAAACTAAGAATCCATCAATTTTTCATGTGGTAGGAACTTAGTCTGATCTTATTCTAGGAAAGAGGGAGCTAGTCAAGTACACAGATCCATGGAATCCTGTGGCAGCAGTTCAGATACATGGTTTTTTTTTCCAAATACACTGGTGGATTTAGGGGAAGCCATCAATATTTTGACCACCAAGACCTGTAATGTCATGGGTATCACCTCCTTCGAACCTACTTCAACTATGTTAGAATTGCCTGATAGATTGGTGGTTAAACCAGTCGGTACATTACAAGACATAGTAATCTCGGTCGACTCTTGGGAATACCCAGTTGATTTCCTAGTTATCAACCCAAGAAGTAGACTCGATGGACACCCATTGATATTGGGACGGTCGTGGCTAGCAATGGTAGATGCATACATAGGATGTCATACAGGCAACATGACAATTTCTAGAGGAAGTGCTATAAAGAACCTTATCTTGTATCCTCCAGCTTAACCAAGTTTTCCTGTCATACATCAACAGTTGCAACCACCTAGATATCCAAAAGAAAACCTACAATATCCTCTCACACTAGAATAATCTCTTGGGCTCAAAAACCAACTAGAAGATGATGTGATTAGTAGCTTCATTAACAACCCAACTGTTATAAGCAACCCAACATGTTAAATGCTAAAAGTTGTTTTAGATAATGAAGCACGAGGAGATCCTTTGGAAGAATTGATGGAGCAACAGATTCCCACTACCATTGTCCATAACAACATTACAGTTGAAATCACACCAGGAAAATTTATGAATATTAACGCCAATTTGAATGAACAACAACAACAAAAATTGATTCAGATCCTTTCTAAATATCAACAAGCTTTTGCTTGGGAGTATCCCGGCATGAAGGGCATTGATCCCCAACTCTGTATACATCATATCTATATTGAAAAATATGCCCGACCCATCCGACAAGCCCAACGAATATTAAACCCTCATCTCAAGGACTCAAAGAAGAATTACATAAACTGTTGGATGTAGATTTCATATATCCTATTTCAAACAAGTGGTGGGTCTCTCCACTAGTAATCATCCCTAAAAAGAATGGGAAGTGGTGATTCTATGTAGACTACATAGAACTCAATAAATCTACCCAGAAGGACCATTTTCCTCTACCTTTTATTGATCAGGTCCTTGATACTTTAGCAAGGAATCATTTTTTCTCCTTCCTAGATGGATTTAGCGATTATAATCAGATTCGGATCGCTTGGGAAGACCAGGATAAAACTACATTTACATGTCCCTGGGGTACCTTCGCATATTGAGTATTTCCCTTTGGATTATGTAATGCTCCAACTACATTCCAGGGAGCTATTTTAAGCATATTTTTTGTATTTAATTAATGAAGGACTTGAAGTTTACATGGACGATTTTACCCCTTATGGCACTAAATTTTATCAATCTTTAAGCAATCTGGAGAAGGCACTGGAACGAGGCATTGCTACTAGGCTATGTTTGAGTCATGAGAAATGTTATATGATGATGACTGAAGGTGTGGTACTAGGGCACTATGTTTCTGCATACGGAACCAAGGTAGACCCAACAAAAATAGAGGTAATCTTTAATTTGCCTACACCTCGTACACAAACCGAGGTACGTAGTTTCCTTGGTTGTGCAGGATTTTATCGCATATTCATAGAAAAAATTTCAATAATAGTTGCACATTTACATGCTTTAACTGGTAATGTGGAATTTCAGTGGTCTGATAAGTGTGATGTTGCATTTGCAGAGCTTAAAAGGTTAGTTTCAACAACACCAGTGATGAGAGGACCGAACTGGAAGTTACCATTTCACATCTCTTCAGATGCATCGGATATCTCTATAGGCATTGTCCTTGGATAGGAAGAAGACAAGAAACCTTATGCTATTTATTTTATTAGCAAAAATCTTACTCCTACCAAATTGAATTACACGGTAACAGAAAAAGAATTTTTAACCGTTATACATGCTATTAATAAATTTCGCCACTATATAACAGGCTATCCAGTAATTTTGTATACTGATCACTCTATTATTAGATATTTAGCCAACAAACCAATTACTAATGGACGGGTTACTCGGTGGTTGTTTCTATTGCATGAATTCAACATCATCATTAAGGATCAATCGAGAAGGGAGAATCTTGTTGCAGATTTCATGTCTCGTGTACCCAAAACAAATAATTATTTGACATTCAAAGACCAATTTATAGATTAACACCTGTTTTTTGTGACTATTAATAATCCTTGGTACGTGGATGTGGAGAATTATCTGGAAGTTTGGAAATTACTAGCACACATGTCATCAAGAGAAAGGAAACTAATCGTTTAGCACAGTGCATGGTTCACCTGGATTGGTGGATATATTTTCCACATAGGGTCTAATATTCAGATCTGAAGATGTATCAAAGACGATGAAACTCACAATGTCTTGAAGGTGTGTCACAATGAGCCCTGTGGAGGACATTTTGCAGACCGTAGAACTGGGCATAAGGTTTTATAGTTGAGATATTATTGACCCGCAATATTCAAATATGCAAAGAAGTATGTCTAGGCCTGTGACAGTTGTTAGAGGATGGGCCGACTAGGCCAAGCTGATGAAATACCCCTACAACCACAAGTGGTGGAAGAACCTATCGAGAGATGGCTATTGGATTTTGTTGGCCCCTTCAACCCAAAATCAAACCAGAAATCTTATATACTAGTTGCAACAGACTATATGACCAAGTGGGTAGAAGCAGTGGCCTTGCCAAACACAACTGAGGAAGCAGTCATTAAATTTATGTTTGAAATATTTGTACACTATGGATTACCTAGGGAAGTAATCATTGACAGAGGGTCACAATTTTCAGCACATAAAATCTCGGCCACTCTGTGCAATTATCACATTAAACACAGGGTTACCTCCCCATACCACCCATAGGAAAACGAACAAGTGGAGAGTACCAATAAATTATTGGAGGAAATCCTGACAAAAACAGTTTCAAAAAACCGTCAGAATTGTGCAGTCGATCTTCCAAATTCCTTATGGGCCTATCGCACAACATGGCATAACACTACAGGCTACTCTCCTTATCACCTAGTCTTTGGAAAAGAGCCTATCTTTCCAATTGAATTTGAGATCAATACTCTAAGAACAGCCTAGGAAATTGGACTGGATCTTACGGAAGCACACACGCAACGCTTACAACAACTCAATGAGTTAGATGATGCATGCTCGTTCTTCCTTCAACGCACAATTGTTATTCAGCAGTAAAGAGCCAGCTGGCACGACAAGCATATTAAGAACAAATCCTTCCAGAAAGGTGATTGGGCGCTTCTCTATGATTCCATATTTCAGGATTTTCTTGGGAAATTGCAGACAAGGTGACTGGGACCGTATGAAATAAACAAATTTCATGATAATGGCACTGTCACTTTAGTTATCATCGACGAGTCTGGTTCTCCTTTTCTGGTAAATGGACATCATCTACGACTCTACCACCAACCGCTTTCAAAAGAATCCTTTTGTCAAGAAGTAAGTAATGATCCTACTGTTCAGATTTTAGCTGGCCAGGAAGGTAACCCAACAACTTCAGCTCAACAAAATTGTTGTCTTTCCAGCACTGTACATATTGTATATATTTTTTCTTTAACTATTTGATTGAGTTTTTAGGTTTTTACTTTCTAGGAAAGTAACTATAAAGAACTTCGGGGAACACATGACTGTAATGAAATATAATTAGAACTCTTTTTTGTTCCTTATTCAAAACTTCAAATTTCTCTTGTCTCACTTTGAAAAATCCATTGAATATAAACCTTGTTTTATATAGGAGATGAATATGTCATGTTCCTCAGCAAAAAGTCGGACATTGTACTCAAAAGATGTGCAGTTGTAACTGTAGTGAATAGAAATGAATGCATGACACCACAAACCATCCAATATACTTCGATCATTTAATAAACCTACTGTAAAAATTAAGTTAATCTAATTAAATGACTAATCAATCGTAGATTTGCTAAAAAAAGTTGCGAGAGGTATCCAATTACTTAATTAGATGCTTAAATTTGAACATCATCATTTTTGTTCATTCGAACATAACAACTGTCGTTCCCTTTTTGGGATTGTTGTTCCCTTTACGGGTAGTGGCGTTCATTCAAATGTAACATCTTTTATTCCCTTTGTTTCGATTGTTGTTCCCTTTGTGGGTAGTGTCGTTCATTTGAACGTAACAACTGTCGTTCCCTTTGTTGTGATTGTTGTTCCCTTTGCGAGTAGTGTCGTTCATTCAAGCGTAAAAATTGTCGTTCTCTTTGTTGAGATTTTTTTTCCATTTGTGGGTAGTGTCATTCATCCAAATGTAACAGCTATGGTTCCCTTTGTCACGATTGTCGTTCCTTTTTTTTGGGTAGCGTTGTTCATTCGCAAGAAACAACTGTTGTTTCTTTTTGTGGTTGTTCTTGTTTTTGTTCCTTTCCTTTGAAAGTAACGATTTTTGTTTTTCACCAACAAACACGTGTTGTTTCTATCACTACTCCTGATACGTTTAGCCACTCCTTTGGGTATGAAATTCACTAACTAATTTTCAATAACATCATTTCTAATCATCATGGTAATGATTTTTCATTTTCTTTTTGAGGAATATCTAGCATACCTTATCGATTTTTTTATGGATTGATTTTTCTGAATTATCTTAATATTGTTCATAATCTTTCACCACCATAATTCATTTATTTTCCCTATATATACATATATACTTGAATGATAGTTTTCCTCCACATCATAATAAGGAGTCTTGGGAACATTTTTACTTGGCATTCTTACACTTCTTACACCATCCCACACTCTTAAGGGGTAGATGAGCCTCCCTAAAGAAAATAACCTTCTTCCAAAAAGGATAGGGGGTCTCATCATGAGCCAAACTACCATCATCATAAGAGATTAACATAAGTGACATTCCCATTATGGCTACCACACCAGGGAAATGTCCTTTGGCATTTAGGGTCAAAGGACAAGAGGTATCATCACGATCCAGCTTGTTCACTTCGTTACGATCTAGTGAGTGGAATTATTGTTATCTAGCTACCAAACCAGGATAGTGACCTTTTTGGGAAAAGACTATTCAAACTATTTATTAAGGATACGGGCTCATCTATGGGTTAACAGACAACCTTGTTGAGGCTATGGACGCCTACTGGAAGTAGTGGCTTTTCCTGTGGTATTGAAGTTTATCTTAATACACTAAGTTTTTATTGTGTTCATAGACTTCCTTTCTTAAAAAAAAATAGGCTATCATTCTAGCTATATTCAACACAAGGGAAAGTAACAAAGTTATGATATGTGGCATATTTATAAAACATGAACAAATTAGGACTACTCGAAATATTCTTCCTTAACATATTGAATATTGGTATTTGAACCTGTACTTTCCACAAAAAGGTGTGATTATCGTTCATGATTAACACTAAAATGATTTGAAAGTTATTAACGGTCGTTCTCCCAATGACGACAGCATAATAATTATCCCTCACTTGACTGATCGTCATCATTACGTTCACACATACCGACGGTCAAGGTCGAACTTTTCATTTATTAGGGGGAATATATTCTACACGATTATCGATAAGCCATAATGATTACAATTAATAGAAAAATTTGTATTTCTATATACCATTGGTGTTCTGTAATTTCTACCATTTCTAGTAATTTTTTCTCACGGGATGGTCTAACTAAGTTTGTAGTTGGGAACGATAGTTGTGATGACTTGTTTACAGAAGACATGGGCATCTGAAGCATCCACCGTGAGCCTACATTACTGCAAGTAACCGAACAAGCAAGGGAAATTCTACACCATCTGGGATGGACACAATACCTTACTAGACTGTAGGGATTCGATATAAATGTCACACTAGCATTCTTCCAAAACTTACATGAGGGAGTCTCAGTAATTCGAGGCATACAAGTACCAGTTACTGATCCCATTATATCTTAGGTAATAGGCTTCCCAAACGAAGGAACATAGTGTACCTGTAGATATACAACACTCAAGGAAGTTGTGGAGTACTTCGCAGAACCAGGGGAAGAGTTCGACAAAAAAGGGAAAGGACTCAACTCCTCTACTCTTAGTGAACCATGGAAGGAGATAGCAGGCATGATACAAAGATATATCACATGCAATGGGCGATACAATGTGGTGAGACCTCGCCACCTCAATCTACTGGCAGTATTAAAACAATGGTTAGTGATAAATCTACCATTATTTTTTAATACCATGTTGCATGAAGTTGCTGGAAGAACCCAAAAATCTAAAGACCTTGCTAATGTAATTAGTCATCACGGTTTAGTAAAATTGATAGTAAATAGGGCCTTAAACCATACACAAATAACTTGAGGAGACTTAATTGAGCCCGATAGGCCCCTACAAATTGAGCAACCTGAAGTCCACCATGAAATTCCCCCACAAGGAATTGAGGCAGCCCAGACAGAAGGAGACAATGCCCAAATTGAAATTCTAGTACCCCAACCTGAAATGGAAGAATACCTCATTCATTTAGCATAAACTTAGAGTATCCAGGCATGAACATCAAAGAAGAAGAGACAGAGAACAATATATGTTCCTAAAACCTCCACTGTAAAAAGAAGAAAAGGTAAAGAGATAGCACAACCTGAAAGCACTCAGGAAACTGTACAAACAGAACAACCATCATATGAAAGCCCTGCAGAACAACATGATGATTTCTTCGGAAGTTATGAAGAAGAGATGGCCCAAGTATTGGGAAATTTAGGGATATCACTTACTGAAGATACAGATAGGTCAGGATAACCCCAAGCCCCAACTTCTTCTCATTCAAACCCTTTTTTTTATCTTCTTGATATGGATATGCCATCTCCTGAGGGGGTAGAACAGCCATAACCCCAGTTCAATGAGAGCAATCCTTTAAAGCAACTAGAGAACCCAAAATATATAGGGAATCAATTACCAGTTGATCAAGGTGGGGAAGACCTTGAAATTCCCCATAGATAGAAAGAAACAGCAGGAAAAGGCAATAACATAATCAAAAACTTAGAACATGAAAACAAGGCATTGAGGAAAAGGGTTAAGAAAATAAAAGTATTAAAACAAAAAGTTGGCAGATTGGAAGAAACAATTAGACAACTTAAGAAACAATTGGAACAAGATGAAAAATCCCATGAGAAGAAGCAATCTAATAGGGCTAGAGTACAGGGAAGAAATCCACTTCCTAGAAGGACAGTTCACACCAATTCTGTTGGAACACAAACAAAATTTCATGCTCCTTTGGAAACAGTTGAAATAGAAACTTAGATAGAGGCTCCAGCAACAATAGAAACAATTGTTCATACTGAAGAAGTATTTCATTCTCCTGAACAGGATGTCATTATTAGAAGGTTGGAAGAAGAACTAGAACAATCCCAACAAACCCTAACTCAATGCATAAGTGAAATGGTGATAGTGACAAAACATCATAAAGTTGTCAGACAACTCCAAGCCATATCAAAAACTGAGAATGAGACCTTTGTCGAGCTTAGCATAGGTAAATAAAAGGCGAAGAAAGTACAGGGCCAGCTTGATGGAGCTTTCGAGAAAATCAAAGAAATTTTCTATGCTTATTCGGATATATTAGCTTGCAGGGCCCCTGCTACTAATTATTCCCTATTTCTATTAGAACGTTGTCTGTTATTAAAAGTAAAAGCTATTAGGGTAGGCACACCTTCTGAGTTCACCATTGTTTATAATTTTGTTTCATGTTTTAAAGAACAAGAGGATGGAGTACAATAATTTTTGTGTGAGCTATATATTCACAATTTCATCCTAGAAGAAAACAGGAAAGAAAACCCCAATCCATTCACCGGAGATATCCAGTTTCAGGCCTTCTTGTCTTTTGCCAAAAATAAAATTAGGTGGGATAAATCACATAAGGTCTTCATGAAGAGGGAGAATGGGCTAGACCTATGGATCAGAGGGGAACCTCATAAATCCTTTTATACCATTATGTATCATAGAGCATTCATGAAGAGGGAGAAGGTTGTGGAATCTTTAGCTCCCATCCATAGAAATGTTGTACATTCAGGTCTATAGTATTTTGGAGAGATTAAAGAAGAAGCCCTTTCTGTTGCTAAATTAATATGGAATGTCTCTTCAAATGAAGTCAAGAACAGGGAACCATTTGGCTTCAGAAATTTTCAAGCAGCTACTCTCAGGTTAGAGAGGTATGCCAAAATGATCATGGAAGAAGGGCCTTCCTAGATTGGATGCAGGTACATTCCTCCCATTATTTGGTATCCTCCAGAGGGTTATCAGAGTGTTTATGAAATTCATAAGAAAAGGGAAGATGCTTCTTTTGAAGATATTAAAGGTAAGCACGGGATCCGAAGACCTAGATAAGAGACCTCTCCACCCTTCAGTATCACTACTTTACATATAAACTCTCTTGTTGCATGAGGACATGCAAAAAGGTAAGCTAGGGGGTATGTTGGGTTGAAAAAAAGGTATAAATATTCTCCTTATTACTTTGATTTGTGATATGTTATTTGTTGAATTTTCTATTAATTTGAAGTAGTTAGGAAGAAAATGGTTAAAAAGATCTTAGGAAATAATATTAAATAATATTATATATTTTCTGAACTTTGGTTTGAATTGTTTCGATTTTATGTAGAAATGGACAATTTTTGTTAACTAAAGATAATTAAGAAGATCATGAAGATGCACATGCCATTGAAGATTGAAGAAATCAGGCACAAAATAGTTCAAAGGAAGATTGACTTTTATCTTGCAATCTTCATAAATAGTAAAAGAAATCCTGAGGATCTCTCAATCCTCAAGATAGCTTAATTTACTTATCTCATTGTAATATATAAAGGATAGTGAACGATAGAGAGATACCCAGGAATTTAACCAAGCATTCAGATCTCTTAATTGTTGACATTTTGTACAAGCAATCCCATTGTAAATGATTTATCATTTATGGAATTAATAAAAGCTTCAAGCGTTTTGATCATTTTTGCATACTGAGTTTTTCGTAGCAGTATCTTCTGAACACTGTGGACCCAGTCGACGGGAGCTACTGTCTCATCTATAATCGTATCAATTCTGCTATAGTTCTGTGATTTGAATTTCCTTTCAGCAATTAAGATAGACTCATTAAATGTGTGATTATTTTATGAATTTGTTATGTTGTTCCATTCACAGAGAATAGATATTCCATTTGGAGATTAGCGATTGTTGTTCCATTTCCATTTTCTGATCATTTATCACTTGTGAATTCCTTTCAGTTAAACTCGCATTTGTTGTTACTTTCGTTAAATTCGCATTTGTTGTTCCTTTCGTTAAATTCACATTTGATGTTCCTTTCATTAAATTCACATTTTTTGTTCCTTCTTAAATATTTAGTAGATCGTTGTTCCTTTCTAGTAGATTAATTAATCATTGAGAGATTGATTCATTAAGTGTTTTCACAGATTAAATTATTGTTTCTTAGATAAATGAATTGATGCTTTGATTCATGGTGTGTTATTATTCAAATTACAATTATGTTGAGTGAGTTATTAGTTTCAGAGTTTTAATGAATTCGTCAAGAACTTTATGTATATAGACTTAGATTTGATGTAACTGAATTATCTACACAATTTAAACCTCTACGACTTTCTGCATAGACTTTGCTAACATTCTTAAAAGAGAAGACAAATCCTCAATTGATAAATTAATGTCAGACTAAGTTTGTTTTTAGGACATCTTTAGAGCCCGACAACTATCAACAATGAAATGTAGTGGAGTCCCATTAACCCACATCTACAAGTGAAAAATACACTCACATTCCTCTGGCTCTTCCAGTTCGTTAGGTTGGATCTTGGTGGTAGTGAATGTGGCACTGGGTTCTGCATCAATGATCTTATTTCCTTTGTCTGGCTCTAAATCAGAGTCAGAGCCTGGATATTCCTTTGAGCCTTTCAACTTGGCTACCAATGACTGCTTTGAGTGACATTCATCAGTGTTGTGTGGGGGATTTTATGGAACTCACACCACTTCCCAGTGTCTTTCTTCACCTTCCCATTACCCTTGTTTGTTTGTGGCGTATAATGTTTGTCAATCCTTTCTTTATTATTTGTTTTGTGTGTTGGGGATGCCTTTTCCCTACTTCTAATGTGATGCATTTGTAGATCCAAACTCTCTCTTATTCATCTGCTTAAATTTTTTCTCAATTTTAATAATGTACCGATAGGTGGATCCCAACGATGAGAAGTACATAAACTCCATTTATATTTGGATGTACCTATGTAGACCCCCAATGTATTTTAAAACCATATGTCACTCAGAGTCTCTGATACCCATCTTGGTGCACAAGGTATGGAAGGTATTTATGAGCTCTGACAATGTTTGGTCCCTCTCCTGATGTAGTGTGGTCCATCTCGTGTAATGGTCATCATATTTTCCAATAGAGTAATATTGTTCCTTGAAGGCATCCATAAAAGAGTCTCTAGTGGAATCAACCCCAAATATTCTAGAGTCCTCTGTAGAGTTTTTCTCACAGTAAGTTTCCCACCAATCTTTGACATGGGGGACAACCTTGAGGAGCGCAAAGTTGATATTTTCCCTATTGAAAAAATTGTGGATAGAGAAATACCTTTCTAGTAGATTTAACCATTTTCCAAGGAATTTTCATCTATCTGACCTTCAAATATGAGAATATCAAAATTAACTTGTACCTTGAAGGGGTTGGTTCCCCCAAAGTGGTTTTTTGATGAAGATACATCTGTTGTTATCGACAATCGTCGAAGGATTTGGGTGAAATTATCCATCTTCTCGTTCCTCTGTTGTGTGAGGACTTTCGCAAGAAATAAATTAATAGGATATCATGCTCCCTTGCCTCTCTTTTCCTCCTCCATGGGCAGTCGTCGAGGTTGGAAAAGATGGTCTTCCAAGGCCTCAACTAGTTTTAGTACCAATTCCTTATACCTTGACCTTGTCGGGGACATGCATAGAGAAAAATATAAAGAGAATATCACTCTCATACCACTAATATGGATTTATGAGGGAATGAAATGAAATATAGAAATAGGACAGAAACACAGAGATACAACAATACTCAATTTCTATTAAAGAATGAAATATGAAGAGACTGTAAAATAAAATATAGAGTGAAATGAACTTGCTAGGATGGTGGTAGATTATCTATGAGAAGATATGTATCAGTGTATTAACCTTAAAGGTGCATGGATAAAAAAAAACCCACAACCTCCTCTATGAATAGTGATGGTGTGTTTGAACATTTAAGCATTGATGTTGTATGTTTTAGGTTTACACCAATGTGTATGTAGCTTAAAGTAGCACCATTAAAAAAAATTGCAAAATCTCATGCCTCTTGACTCTACTAACAAATTCAACTATAAGCAACTAAGGGGTAAATTTTTCATGGAGGTTCTATAAAAACATTTTCTATAAGGTGTTCTCCTTTTAGTTTTCTGACCTTCTTTTACTTGTCTCAGAACCATGATATTTTTCCCTTATGGAAGGCCTTCCTAAGATTATTTTTGAGTTATGAAACCCTCCCATATCACAATTCCCTATGTCAAGGCTACTCAGTTCATATTTCATGAACTGACGACTCAGTTTGCAAACTTTTCAACGTTGGCCCCTTTTGTTGGTCACTAGGAGGGTCTTGTATGAACATGGTATTTCACAAGAAACAAAATGAAATATGTTCATCATGTGGAAAATAAAGTGGTTTCACCTTGTAGGAATCAATATTATCTTTCCAATGGGTTATTAAGCTCCTAATTCTGAGTTCGTATGACTATTCTACGAAGGTCACGACTTGCACACCTCTTAAATGGAAAAAATCCATAGTTGTAACCTCCTTATCAATTATTGTTATGAGATCTGATTTGAAAGGAAAATCATGACTAGAGGTAATGTAGGATAGTTTGAAAACTTTCCAAGGGTATATCATATTCTTGGTTTTGACCCTTGGTTAGTGAGAACAAGCCTTCACAAGTTCGGGTCTAGTTTCATAGGCCAATTTGATGACATAGGTTTAGGGTTAAAAATTTGTTGTTGATTAACTTAGAATCATAAAATAAAACTTTCCATATTGTAGTAGGCTCAGAGGCCTTTCCAACGATGCTTCATTTTGACATTGGATGACCCATTTAGAGCTATCACAAATATTTGAACTGGTCGAGGTAGGATGGTGTAACCCGATGGCATGGTAGAGTTCAAGGAAGTCAAAGTAGTGTTTAAAAAATTCATCTCATACTTTCATTTCCATTTCATCATAGCACTCGTCGATACCTTTCCATCGATACTTATTTTGCCTCAATTGGATATTGTATTGCGATGTGGCATCTTTTGCAAGCTCGGGCATTTTGTGGGCCCCACGAACCAAACAGAGTTTTAGAGAATAGATATTCATGGAAAACGTTGAGGGCCTAGGTGGAACAAGGTCGTATTGTTGATCATATATTCTCGACGGGCTCATTGTAACATTTTTGACGGTATGTTCCATGTTGCATTCTGACTCAATCTCACCTGGCATGCATTTCTCATCTGGCATCCATTTCTCAGGCTCAATCAATGAGGGTCAAAGTCAAATTCAATGCTTTGAATTGGAATTTTTTTCAAGTGAATTGAATTAAAAAGAAAAAACTAAAAATAAAAAGAGGAAAAGTAGGAGCATGCCATGCAACCCCCTCCCCATGCAAAATTAGAAAAATAAAAAAAGGTAAAATAAAAAACTCTCCCCCCTCCTCTATCAAGCTCATTTGAAAGGTGTGTTGGAGGGGGAGAGGAATCTAGATATGTGATCCAGGAGTATCCAGGAACACTCACAAAGGTCTAAGAGGATCTAGAATGCTCATAGAGGTCCAGGAGGGTCCAGAAAAGATCAAAAGTTGATAGTCTCAAATGCTCTAGAAAACTACTTCATTGCATAGAGCATGACGATAGCTTTCCAATGATGCAAAAAAATCCTCAAACAGAGTTCATATGAAAAAGTTATGGATGGTAAAAGTTCAAGTCAAACCAAGTAAAAGTCAAAGGTCAAAGTCAAGGTGACACATGTCACCACTACAAGGGTGACACATGGCACAACTGTACATATGTTTAGTGATGACGTGGAAAACTCACATGGAAAAACATGGCAAGTAGTTGGTGACATGGCATGTCAAGTTCGAAAGGTGATGTGGCAATCCATACACCCAAGTGAATTAATTATACCTTGACATGTGATGATGATAGACCAATGATTGCCACGTGGAAGCCTCCCGTTGGCCATTAATGGCTAAGGTTTATCAAACTTTTGTAAGGACAACTAGGGTCGAACCCTTGACCTCTCATATAATAACCTCATGCCTTACCAATAGTCCATCGCATATGACTTAATAGTCATATGTTAAACATATTATATGAACTTGTGTAAAGGTTTGGTCAATGGAAAAAGGGGCCGAGGACTAAAGCCCCGAGCCCATGGTTCGTTTGAATCCAATGTAACCATAACCTATATTCATGCGGGGCTCATTTAAACTTTGGCTATAACTCACCATATATATATATATAACCAATTCCTTAACCTATGCACCAAAGGCACCTCTTGTTAAGGCAATGCCAACGAACTCACATTTAATGCATGCCTAAGGTTACGGACCTTGGTCAGACCTGCAGCCTATTTCATGGGCATGTAGATCAATGTTTGCACACAGTATGAGATAGGCACAAATACCTAGGAAGAGTGCATGGATCCCAAGGTATGAATGCATCATTTTGTGTGCCAAGAGAAGAGCTAAGCTATGGTATTTCTTGATTTATGTGCCATGGGGTATTTTGATCACATATGGGAATTTTTATACTCATTTTCTCGTTTTCTCAAGAGTAGTTCAATGGTGATGTTATTTTTGTGCTAAGATGTTGTCTTTAGAAGTATTAGTCCATATTTCCATTAATGAGCGCCATCGTGCATCGTTTGGCATGTAAAGAGAGTAAAATTGAGTCAGTTCAACATATGGTTGACTTTATACTCATTTTTCTTAGAATTTTTTAAGGAATTCAATGGTAAACTCTATATCTGAGTTTGAGCAACGGAATTGAAGAGAGTCATTCAAATTGGCTATTGTAAGTCCATTTTGTAATGTAATTTAACATTTTGAGATAATGAAGAAGAGTGTCACTATCTAAAGGGGACTTGAAGATGAAGTAAATTATGTCATCAATATTGTATAACTTGAGTTCTTTTATTTTATGTTGTGTTATCTCATAATATTTCAAATTAATCATCATTTTATGAGATTTTGGATAATAAGCACATCATCATTTTTCTACAAATCACCTAAATACGATAAAAAATTATTATGAATCAAGTTAGATGCTAAAACACGTTTTTAAAGATTATAATTGGTATCTAAGGATTTTTGGATAAGTGGTATCAGAGCTAGTTTTGACGTATACTTGCAAGTTGATGTGACGAGGTTCAAGACTCAAGTTGGTGAAGGTGTTTTGAAGGCTTTGAGTAGAGACTCTTGTTGAGAGGAAAAAATGAGTAAATTTCTGATGAAGTTAAGGCTCCAAAATAACATTAATCGACAAATTCAGAAGGAGAATTTTGAATTAAGGATGCAACTACAAATTCTCGAGGAAGAGAAGCAAAAGTTGCAAGATCAGTTGATATGTCATGAGGAATTCCATAGAGGTAATTTTCATGAGTTGGAAAGGAAGTTGCATACCAAGGAACGTGTATTGGTATCATCAACATCAATCCATGAAGATTGGCAAGTAGAGAATGTAAAGCCTTCGATGCAAGAGAAACTAACTGCTTCAAAGGGTATGATAGAGAAACATGATTCATCATATTATTATTTTTCACGTCAAGATGGAGAATGATCAAGGATGGATGAAATGAGGATAAATTCAGATGAATAGGTCCTTCATAAACAATTAGACTTACCTTCTAGCCCAGGGAAAGGTAACATATGTAAAACATCTTCAGAAAAAAGATGTGCATTCTAAAGAGGGAATGAAGACATTTCTCACTGGTAAGACTAGTAAAGGGTCTATGTATCCATGTGCTTCATGTGGAACTAGTAACCATGATATGGAGAAATGTTGAAGAAGACAGTCCATGCAAGATAAACCATCCAAGAAGAAGGCTAAAGGTAAAGTTCATTTCTCAAAACAAAGGAAAAGAGGGAGTGACAAGAAGGGGTCATGGTTCCAAGATGGAAACAAGACACTCTTCTCTTATTATGGTAAGAGTGGACATCAAATCAAGAAGTGTTGGACACTTTATCCACACTTATGTCGGAAGCAAAACCAGAAAGATGTAAAGGCACTTGTAAGAAGACAAACAACAACCCCATATGAAGTTAATAGTCTTGCTAAAAGATTTGGCCTTATTATCGGCTAAGGACTATATATGGATTGAATTTTCTAAGTTAACATTCTTATTTTGAAGTACCAAAGGCGAAGGAACATAAGGATGCATACAATTGGAGAATGTAGATCAAGAGCAGGAGGAGCATAGAAGTGATGTAAATATTCTTAGAGCTGGTAGAGATAAGAGGTACATACTTGTAAAGATGTATGTTATTTCTATGACATGTCCAAGAGATTATGTCATGTTCATGTAGATGTATACCTTGAGTATAAGTAGGTGAAATAGTACAAATGTATACAAATAATATGTTTAGAGTTGCTTTCAAGGTAGAAGAGAGGAAATGAACAGGGAATTCATTGAGAGACTTCTCAAATACATCAACAGTATAGGAACAATAAGTCTAGATGGGCAAGGCATAGATCAACGTTCGACTTGGTTTCGTGATTGTCGAGATAGACTATCGTCAGTAGAGAAGGAGATGGGAGTGGATGTTGAGTATAGGATTCAGATTCAGATATTACAAAGATTCGGTGAGCATATTTTTTGAGAAGGAATCTATGAGCCAAAACTGAAACTAGATTTGAACTAGCATGAGATGCCAAAGAACCAGAGTCAGAGCCATATTTTAGAAATAGAAAGAATCACAATGATCTAATATCTAAGATATAATATCCAAGATGAAAATTGAGTCCCAGAATATTCAACAAGGTGGAAGAGTGAAGAAGCTTCATCATCACTAAGTTACTGGATAATAGAATTACAGTAAGGTGGAAGAGTGAGTAAGAGTTATCATCACTAATTTATTGAAATATTCATACTTTTGGAGGACCAAAATTTCTTCAGTGGGAAGGTGTGATCAGGGAGGATCTAGGAACGCTCACAGAGGTCTAAGAGGATTCAAAATGCTCAAAAAGTTCCAAGAGGATCCAGAAAAGCTCAAAAATTTACCATCTCAAATGATCTCTAAAAACTACTTCATTGTGTAGAGCTTGACGATAGCTTTCCAACGATGCAAAAATCACCTCAAACAAAGTTCGTATGGAATTCATGGATGGTCAAAGTTTAGGTCAAACGAGGAAAAATTCAAAGGTCAAAGTCAAGGTGACATGTGTCACCATTGCAAGGGTGATGCGTGGCACGACCATACGTGTGTACAATGCTAATGTGGTGACCTCACATGGTGACACATGGTAGGTAGTTGGTGACGTAGCATGTCAAGTTGGCAATGTGATGTGGAAATCCATACACACAAGTGGACTAATTATATCTTGACATGTGGCGATGCTAGACCAATGAGAGGCTACCATGTAGAAGCCTCCCATTGGCCATTAATGGGTAAGGTTTATTTAAATTTTGTAAGGATGACCGAGGTCGAACCCCTAACTTCTCATATAACAACCTTCTGCCTTACCAATAGTCCATCACATATGACTTAATAATCATATGTTAAACATATTATAAGAACTTGTGTAAAGATTTGGCTGAAAGAAAAAGGGGTTGAGGACTAAATCCTCCGGCTCATGGTTCGTTTGAATCCAATGTAACCATAACCAATATTCACATGGGGGTCATTTAAACTTTGGTTATAACAAACAACAACACACCACACACACACACACACACCATTATGCCAAAGGCACCTCTTATTAAGGAAATACCAATGAACTCACATTTAATGTCTACCTAAGATTGTGGACCTTGGTTGGACCCGCGACCTATTTAATGGGCATGTGGACTGAGGTTTGAAGACCATCCAAGAAAGACACAAATTTTGAGGAGGAGTGCATGGATCCTGAAGTACGAACGCACCTTTTGCATTCCAAGAGAAGAGCTAAGCTATGGTATGTCTTGATTTGTGTGCCATGAGGTATTTTGATTGCATATGGGAATGTTTATACCCAATTTTCTTGTTTTCTCGAGAGAAGTTCAATGGTGATGTTATTTTTGTGCTAATATGTTGTCTTTAGAGGTCTTGGTCCATATTTCCATTAATGAATGCCATAGTGCATCGTTTGGCATGTAAAGAGATTAAAATTGATCCAGTT
Source organism: Picea engelmannii (assembly GCA_009831015.1). Classification (NCBI taxonomy): domain Eukaryota; kingdom Viridiplantae; phylum Streptophyta; class Pinopsida; order Pinales; family Pinaceae; genus Picea; species Picea engelmannii. The sequence continues at coordinate 71,162 of ML785101.1, read as the reverse complement.
CAGCATATGGTTGACTTTATACTCATTTTTCTATAATTTCACAAGAAATTCAATGGTAAACTCTATATTTGAGTTTAAGCAATGTAATTGAAGAGATTCCTTCAAATTAGCTTTTGTAAGTCCATGTTGTAATGTAATTTGACATTTTGAGACAATGAAGAACATGTTAATGTTTATGCCATTATTATAGTTCTTTGCATTTCAATAGATAAGAGAATCATAAGAACAAGATCATTGAGAAATACACATTCACAAGAGACACAACATTTATCCTAGGAAACCCTCTAGGGGAAGAAAACCCAGCAAAAAATTCCTTATCATAAATTACCAATACAATGTTCAAGAGATAACTCAAACCAATACAGATAGTCCTCCCCAAAAGATGTGTCACTCTTCTTCTCCTCTCTGTAACTGGTAATTGCAGCTTGCCTCATAAGAGAATGAGCAAGTGAGTTGTGTGATAAAGTGAGGCGCTAGCCTCCTATATATACAAGACTGGCACGTGTGAAAGGGTTTCACTGGCAGGGCCGACCTCTCACTCTAGGTGGGTAAACCCACCTTTAATTTAATTCTGGGTCTCAATAATAACTGTTGGGACCGACTTCTTATTCTGCCCATTACAATTGTCCGATGACCAATCCGCAAAAGGGGATTTAGTCCTAATACAATTACCGACATGATTAATCCACAATGGGGATTAATCCTAATAATAAAATAACAATAATAATAAGAATACTCTTTGCAATTACATTATTTCAACACTCCCCCTTAACAAGAAGGGTCTTCTTCAACGGCATCAGGCGAGAGAGGTCTGCATCATCAGTGGCATCAGGAGGATAGTATCGTCAATATCATCTTGAAACATTGGCTAGCATATTTATGAGTCATCAGAATTTTTCTTCATCGGCAACATCATCATTCTCGAAAGAATGCCATCATCATCTGCATCAAAATGTATCAGTAAAAAATGATACCTCATCACAACACTAGGCTGGCACATCACAGTACTACATTGGCTCAATGTCACAGCGGTTAAGACGGTAGCTCAGTGTCAGTCACATATTTATTTACGTCTAAAAACGAGGTCAGAAGCAGGGAATCATCTTGCTTTACGTCTAACAACTAGGTCAAAAGCAAGGAATATATCATCATCTTGCTTTACGTCTAACAATGAGGTTAGAAATGAGGAATCATCTTTATTTACGTCTAACAACGAGGTCAGAAGCGAGGAATCATCTTGCTTTACATCTAACAACTAGGTCAAAAGCAAGGAACACACAACGTCATGCTTTATGTCTAACAGCGAGGTCAGAAGCAATGACTCATCTTTCTTTACGTCTAACAACGAGGTCAGAAGCAAGGAATAAATAAATAAATAAATATA
>ML785101.1:28730-46007 GCA_009831015.1 Picea engelmannii | reverse complement strand
CTCTAAATGAATGTAACACCAATAAAATAATTGTTGATGATGATAGATCTCTTAGTGTTGTAGGATATGGAACAATTCAAGTAGATAATGGTCATTTCAATGATGTACTATGTTTTCCAAGTCCTTCTTGTAACCTTCTATCAGTATAACAAATAACTCATTCAGGTGAAGGTAAAACCATAGATTTTTCACCTCACCAAGTTGTAATCAAGGATCTAAATGATCCTAAGAATGTTATTGCAACTGGAATTGTTGATGATATTACCAAGTTGTACAAGTTTGACAACTTTGGGTCATCATATTTTCCATTCGTTTTTGTTGCTCATAGTGATGACTTGAGAAAAATTTGGCATGAGCAGTTTGGTCATCTAAACTATCGCTCATTATAGCAACTATGTAATCAACAGATGGTGGTTGGTATTCCTCTTGTTTCATGCAAAGATGGTGTTTGTGCCGGTTGTGTTCTTGACAAACATCATCGGGACAATTTTGACAAGCGAGCCTCTTGGCATGCCTCAGGCCCTTTGCAACTTGTTCACAATGACTTGTGTGGTCCACTGCATTCTCCTAATTCTTTTTGTGGGTGAAAGTATTTCTTAACTTTCATTGATGTCTTTTCCATACGTACTTTGGTTAACTTCCTAAAACTTAAGAGCAAATTTTTTGACAAGCTTTTGGCCTACAAGGCCCTTGTAGAAAAGCAATTTGGACATCAAATTCAAAGGTTAAGAACAAATAATGGAGGATAATATGTGGACAATAATTTTACAAGTTACTACACTACATAGGGCATCCAAATGAAACACTTTGTTCCATAAACACCACAACAAAATGGTGTTGATGAGAGAAAGAATCACAAATTAAAAGAAATGGCTAATTGTATGATCCAATCTAAGGGATTAAGTCTAAAGTATTGGGAGGAAACCATCAATTGTGCAAATTACATAGTAAATCACACTCCCACAAAGGCTCTTAAAAATATAACACTTGAATAAGCTTGGACTAAAATTAAACCAGATGTAAGTCACTTTCGTGTATTTGGCAGTATAGCATGGGCTCACATTCCTGATGAGAAAAGGAAAGCATTGCAGCCTAAAAGTGAGAAGCGTACATTTGTTGGTTATTCTGAAGATGTCAAAGGTTATAGACTTCTTCAACCACATTGTAATGAAATTATTATTAGAAGAGATGTTAAATTTGATGAAAATATCTTGGCCTGCGATCCTAATTCAACAATTGTGCCTTCTTCGACTTGTGAGCCATGTTTGAAATTTGTGCCTTATTTTGTTCCTATTCTAGTTTCTTCTTCAAATGATGACAGTGAGGATGAAAATCCACCTCCTCTTGCTGACCATCCTCCAGATGAGTCCTTTGGACCTGAACCAACACCAACTCCACCGCTTCCTAGATGGGTTCATTCAACACGAGAAGCAACTGGTGATCTTATCGATGATCCTTCAAATCAGTGTCAGACACATTCACAGTTCCAACAAACCTCTTCTCTTTTAGTTCAAGTTTTAGAGAATCATGATCCATAGACATTTGTAGAAGTTTCAGGTCATCCAGATTGGGATACAACAATGAATGAAGATTATCATTCTTTAATGGAAAACAATACTTGGGATCTTGTACCTCTTCGAAAAGGAAAAAAACTTGTCAAATGTAAATGGGTCTACAGAACTAAGTATGCATCATATGGAAGTGTTGAAAGACACAAGGCTTGATTAGTTGTGAAGGGATTTTCCCAAGTTGAAGGAATTGACTATAGTGAAACTTGTGCCCTTGTACCCAAAATGAATTCCATCCGCCTTGTTCTTGCCCTTCCCGCATCACATAAATGGGAGGTCCATCATATGGATGTTAAATATTCCTTCTTGCATGGATATTTGCAAGAATAAATCTACATGGAATAACCTCCTAGCTATGTCCGAAATGACTCTAGCCTTGTTTGTCGCCTTAAGAAATCTCTTTATGGTCTTAAGTAATCTCTTCGATCTTGGTATGCAAAAATGGACATCTTTCTTATTGACACTAGATTCTCTAGATGCCATTATGATCCTAATGTCTTGTTGATGCTTGAATCCGTCATGACCGAAACGACAACCTCACAAGGACATTAGTCCCCCTTCCTTTTTAGAGAGGTGGTACTCCTCTTGGTATAAAAGATATATATGTGATATATTGGGTTAGGAGAGTGTTAGGAGACAAACCCTAAATATTTATTACTTGAGATTATGAAATAAAATGGTTCTTCAATAACATGAGTACAATCTTTATGTGCACCAAAAGAAAAGATTGAAGGAGGGCTTCAACATCAAAATTAAATTGTGATCAACATTACACACAATATTCTTAACAATATATAAATACATCGATATATTCTTCATAGGAGAGAATGATTTGATCATCTCAAAGAATTTTAACAGATTACTACAATCAATATCAAAAGAGAATTTGATAGGTCAACCTCAAATACTTTATATTCTGAAAAATAGGGTTACAAAGCACAGTCAAGATCAACCTCGAAGAAATTCTTTGCGAAGTTTTATTTATGAAATATGTTCTTCATTACAAAATATTTGACATACATATAGGTGGCTGAAAATACTCCATGATCATATAATAAAATATCTTAGAAGAATATAAGAAGAACACTCAACAACTCATCCTTGTGCCCAACTCTAAGATTCGAGCATAAAACTATGAGAAGTGGTGTAGAAGAATATATATATGAAAAAAAGAGAAGATGGAGATTTATTTCTTTTGATTAGAAGCTTGATTGTGTATCCATGGATGTACCTTCTTCTTCCTCTGATATTCTTCCCCGCCCCTTTGACAATCCTAATTCTTCCACCTTTTTCATGATGCCTCTGTTCTCTTTTTAAGGAGAGATTTTCTAACTGCTTGAATAGTTAGGGTTTCTCCCTTCTAGAAATTCCCGTACAAGTATTTTCTTGGAACATTCTCTTTAATTAATGGCTCATTAATTCCTCATTAATTAACTCACATCATTAATATATGTATGTTGAAAATGGGTCCCTCTCCCTTTTTAATAAAATTTTTTAATTAAACTTTTATTTTTTAAAATTCAAATAATTCTCCAGTAAAAGAGGATGAATATAATTTAATTTTATGGAAGTGAAAACCAACTTTTTATCCATGTAAACCATTTATTATGTTCTCTTCATAGTCTCATATTTCCCATGATATAAAATTTTCCCAAATCCGTTGCTCGGATCTCAAGATATGAGATCACGAAGTTGAGTTGTCACACAGGCCCATTAAAAATGAAGCTGACTGATATTTTAATTTCTGAGAAAAATGTATCATATTTCAACATTTTAAACCTATTCCAACATCTTCTACGTCAAAACACTTTTCCAACAATATATATTTTGCGCGATTCTGACACTCGGAGCTCAAGATATAGCCTTTGCAAGATTGTGGCTCAGACACCATCGATCAAGTTTGATTGCTAAATGTGGACCCTTGATTTAATTTTGACCTCCTTTGTTGAAATTCGACTTTTCTTCATTATTCTTATCCCACATGTATGAGAATAAAATATTATTGGTTGTATATAATGTTAAGTGTAACATACACTTAACAAGAAATAAAGAAGAGAGGAGACTATGGAGCTTGGAGGATTCGACTCTTGGAAAATTGTTGAATATAATAATAATTTTGCATGCCCGGTCAACCACCAATATGCCCATTCAGAAATGATGATTCAAACAACCAAATGTTTCCACATGTCATCACTCGATAGGCCAACAATATACCAATAAGAATCTACCATATGTCATCCAATAAAATCATGCCATGTGTCACTTTTTGTATGCTTCCATGTGTCTCCATTAATTAGTTGTCATGTGACACCATTAACTGCCATGTGGATATATCTCATTGGTTAATAAATTTCCATGTGTCACTTGGAGATGTTCCTCAAAGAACTTAGGATATGAAAAATATTATTAAAATAATATGGCAGGTTCACGGGTTTAAGTGAATGGAGAGGTAGGTGAGGAAATCACCGTGGACCCGCGGTAATACATAGTAAGGAATGAGTGTGAAAAAATCTAAGTGTAGGTGAAGTGGAGAGGAGAGGTAAATAGTTGTAAAATATTCTAATTCTTGAGAATCGGTCAAACAAACTTGCATATAGCATGAAATAAACATAACCAACCCTCACCAACCCGCGAACCCGTGAAGCCACAATAACTCATATATATTTTGGCTAAGTGTTGGAGAAGTTACATAGTAAAAAGTAGTAAAAAGAGTTGGGTGCATTATGAAGGTGGGAAAATTCAAAGTGCATTATGAGGGTAGCGGAGATAACACATACTATTAAGAAATATCACCAACCAAAGAACCCGCGGTAAGCCATAGTAAATAAAACTAAGTCTGGAAAGTATATAATGGGTCACGTGAAATAAGGAAATTGGAAAATAAAGGAAAAAAGAAATGAATGTGAATGTGGAAAGGAATAAAGGAAAATGGTTAAGTGTGGAAAATGGTAAGGGGAATATGAAAGTAATGAGACAATGGGAAAAAAGACTAAGTATAGAATGAGAGAATGAATAGGGGTGAAGGGAAAGGAGAGGAGAGAACATGTAACTTGGAACATTTTTCATATTTCTTCTTGTAACACCATTAGACTTATGGACAAGAGTATGCGTATCTTGGCCATGGAGACTCCGATTTTGATTCTACAAAATGCATGGTGAAGTTGATACTGAGGGATATGTAATGAAAATATAATAGTTCAAAAATCTTCATCTCCCATTATAATTTTTTTTATTATTATTCCAGGAGTGGGAATATATAGGTGACCAAATTTTGGTCAACAAATGGCTCCAAATGCAGGACACTGACCCCCTGCGGGTTGCTGATAACACTAGAATCTCAAGACTAGTTACCTTCTCCATTCAAATATGGCGTCATATTCAAATTGAACTCTTTTAATTCTTCTTCTTTCATGGATTTATCTTCAAAATTCAATATAAATACTGCCTTATTATGCAAACCTGAATTGAAGAAACAAAATATGTACATACATGATCTACCTACCCTATCTTATTTGAAAGAAAGGGGAACCTTAGGTATAGGCAAATTTCCAATGGAGCCATTTGAGAATCCCATTGACTTGTGAAATGGGCTCCAATAGTAAGAGAAAGATGGGGGTTGCTACCAATAAATTGGGAGCATGAAAATCATGAGCATGTCCAAAATGTACCACAATGGGATCGAGTAATGTGTGCATAAGACTTGTTTTCATTGGCGGGCTGACAATACTTTCGAACCAATATTCAATATAATATACTCTTGGCTTCCCCAGAGTGCTTCTATTTTCAATCAAATGAGAAATTTATTTCTTGAAAACATTCTCTTTTTCTTTTTTTTCCACATTCAAAATTGTTGTTTCATTGGCGATGTCTTGGCAATGTTCTTCTTCTGTGTAATGACTATCTTATTTATTCTCAAAATTGTTTTCTTCCGTCAATTCTTCTTGTTGCAAGTTCTCTTGTGATGTTTCATCATCTATTACAGGGATGATTTCTTCTTGTATATTTGGTGGAGGCTTCTCAATTTCATTTTCAAATTTGTTGCTTGAAATATCTTCATATGGAGTATATAGGAGGATGAAATTTTCTTCTTGTAATTTGGAAGTTTCAACTTCATCTTCAACAACATGACTTGAGTTAATAATTTCATCCACTCTTTGATTAGATTCTTCTTCAAAATTAGGCGTTTCGTTATCTTGCTTCCATATGGGAGAGGATGGGTGGAAAGAAACATTTAAAACATTAGCAAAAACATATGAATGCATCTTTGAGATGAACGTTTTTGCAAGTAAAGATTCTAACACATCCCAGCTAGTAATGGAGTTAGGCATTAATGAACTATACCATTCAAGAGCATCCTCTCGTAGAGTTTGTAGGAATAATCTACATGTAACATTGCCTAACATTGTCTTCAGTGAGGTTGAAATCATAACATGTACCTTTAAAATTAATCAAGTGTTGCTCGACATCTTCTAAAGCATCCCCAAATAATGTAGAAAAACTTTCAATAGGAATATTGGGCATTTGAAAGTCTACTTCTGGTAGATTTAAAGGGGTATTATAAAATCATCTCCTTCTTTGAGTATTTCTCCCTTTTGTTGAGTTTTGCAAAGCCATTGATGGGCTTGATGAAGAATATAAAGAATCATTATGACATGAATGAAACCCTTCATTTTGAATTTTTCCAGGGAGTTCATTTTCCCGAATCTTTGGTGCTTCTAGCTTCTTTTTGATGTTACAAAAAAGGTGAGCCATGCTTACAATAAGCAACAATTTTCTTGAATATTCTTATCGAAACTTTGAACCATATATATTTATGGTTCCTCAAATATCTTGAAAACAAATATTCCCCAGTATGGTCGCCGAAAATGTTGATGCTTGAATCCGTCAGGACCAAAACGACAACCTCACGAGGACATTAGTCCCCCTTCCTTTTAAAGAGATGGCACTCCTCTTGGACTAAAAGATATATCTGTGATATATTGGATTAGGAGAGTGCTAGGAAACAAACCCTAAATCTTCATTGCTTGATATTATGAAATAAAATGGTTGTTAAATAACCTTAGTACAATATTTATGTGCATCAAAAGAAAAGATTGAAGGAGGGCTTCAACATCAGAATTAAATTGTGATCAACATCACACACAATCTTCTTAACAATATATAAATACATCGATATCTTCTTCATAGGAGAGAATGATTTGATCATCTCGAAGAATTTTAACAGAGTACCGCAATCAAGATCGAAAGACAATTTGATAGTTCAACCTCAAATACTTTATATTTTGAAAACAGGGTTACAAAGCACAATCAAGATCAACCTCGAAGAAATTCTTTGTGGATTTTTATTTATGAAATATGTTCTTCATTACAAAATATTTGGTAGCCACATAGGTGTCTGGAAATACTCCATGATCATATAGGAAAATAGATTAGAACAATATAATAAGAACACTCAACAACTCAATCTTGTGCCCAACTCTAAGATTCGAGCATAAAACTATGAGAAGTGGTGTAGAAGAATATATATAAAAAAATGGAGAAGACGAAGATTTATTTCTTTTGATCAGAAGATTGTTTGTGTATCCATGGATGTACCTTCTTCTTCCTATGATATTCTTCCCTACCCCTTTGACAATACTAATTCTTCCACCTTTTTGATGAAGCCTCTCTTCTCTTTTTAAGGAGAGATTTTCTAACTGCTTGAGCAGTTAGGGTTTCTCCCTTCTAAAATTCTCATACAAGTATTTTATTGGAAAAATCCATTTAATTAATGCCTCATTAAATTCTCATTAATGAACTCACATAATTAATATACATATGTTGAAAATGGGTCCCTCTCCCATTTTAATAAAAGTTTTTAATTAAACTTTTATTTTTTAAAATTTAATTAATTCTCCACTAGAAGAGGACGAATATAATTTTATTTTATGGAAGTGAAAACCAAATTTTTATCCATGTAAACAACTTCTTATGTTCTATTCATCGTCTCATATTTCCCATGATATAAAATTTTCCCAAATCTGTTGTTCGGATCTCAAGATATGAGCTCACAAAGTTGATTTGTCACACAAGCCCATTAAAAATGCAGCTGATTGGTATTTTAATTTCTGAGACAAATTTATCAGCTTTAAACATTTGAAACATGTACCAACATATTCTACATCAAAATACTTTTCCAACGATATAGATTTTGCACGATTCTGACACCCGGAGCTCAAGATATAGCCTTTGCAAGATCGTGGCTCAGTCACCGTCGATCAAGTTTGATTGGTAAATGTGGACCCTTGATTTAATTTCGACCTCCTTTGTTGAAATTAGACTTTATTCATTATTCTTATCCCACATGTATAAGAATAAAAGAGTCTTGGTGGTATATAATGTTAAGTGTAACATACACTTGACAAGAAATAAAGAAAAGAGGAAACTATGGAGCTTGGAGGATTTGACCCTTGGAAAATTGTTGAATATAATAATAATTTTGCATGCCCAGTCAACCACCAATATGCCCAATCAGAAATGATGAGTCACCCAACCAAATGTTTCCACATGTCATCACTATGTAGGTCAACAATATGCCAATAAGAATCTGCCATATACCATCCAATAAAATCATGCCATGTGTCACTTTTTGTATGCTACCATGTGTCTCCATTAATTAGTTGTCATGTGGCACCATTAACTGCCATGTGGATATATCTCATTGGTTAATAAAGTTCCATGTTTCACTTGGAGATGTGGGTTCACGGGTTTACGTGAATGGAGAGGTAGGTGAGGAAATCACCGTGGACTCGGGGTAATACATAGTAAGGAATGAGTGTAAAAAATTCTAAGTGTAGGTGAAGTGGAGAGGAGAGGTAAATAGTTGTAAAATATTCTAAGTTTTGAGAATCTGTCGGATGAACTTGCATATAACATGAAATAAATATCACCAGCCCTCACCAACCCATGAACCCATGAACCCGCGGTAACTCATATATGTTTTGGCTAACTGTTGGAGAAGTTACATAATAAAGAGTATTAAAAAGAGTTGAGTGCATTATGAAGGTGGCGGAAGTCAAAGTGCATTGTGAGGGTAGAAGAGATAACACATACTATTAAGAAATATCACCAACCAACGAACCCGCGGTAAGCCATAGTAAATAAAACTAGAAAGTATATAATGGGTCACGTGAAATATGGAAAGAAATATGAAAAATATGAAAAATGAAAAGAAATATATGGGAGATAAAGGAATTATGTGAAATTTGGGAAAGGAAGAAAGGGAAAAGGAAATAAATGGAAAAATGGGATAAATAAATATGGAAAGGAAAATAAAAGGAAATAAAGGAAAAGGGAAATGAATGTGAATGTGGAAATGAATAAAGGAAAATGGTTAAGTGTGGAAAATGGTAAGGGGAATATGAAAGTAATGAGACAATGAGAAAAAAAATAAGTATAGAATGAGAGAATGAATAGAGATGAAGGGAAAGGAGAGGAGAGAACATGTGACTTAAACATTTTTCATATTTCTTCTTGTAACACCATTAGACTTATGGACAAAAGTATGCATATCTTGGCCATGGAGACTCCGATTTTGATTCTGCGAAATGCATGGCGAAGATGATACCGAGGGCTATGCAATGAACATATAATAGTTCAAAAATATTCATCTTCCAATATCATATTTTTATTATTATTCCAAGAGAGGGAATATATAGGTGACCAAATTTTGGTCAACATGTCTATACCAAGAAAGTAGGAAGCCATCTCATAATCCTTGTCCTTTTTGTTGATGACCTTATCCTTACTGGTAGTGACTCAAAAATTTTAAACCATGTGAAAACCAACCTTAAGAAGAAATTTGAAATGACATACTTAGGCTTTTTTCACTATTTCCTTGGCCTCCAAGTTTTTCAAACCAATGAAGGAATTTTTCTTTCCTAGTCTAAGTATGTTTGTGACCTTTTTCATCACTTTTAGATGGAAGATTGTAAACCAACCCCTTCTTCCTTCTAGTATGGAATCAAGCTTGCTTCCACCTGTACTTCTCTTGAAGTTGATGCCACCTTGTACCATCAGTTAGTTGGTAGCCTCTTATACTTGACTCATACTCGTCTTGATCTTTCCTTTGTTGTTGGTCTTTTTTCCCAGTATATGCAAACACCTCATGAAATCCATTGGAAGTCAGTTAAACAGATACTTCTCTATGTTCATGGTACAATTCAGTTCGGGATACATTACAGTTTAGGGGGGACTCCTTTATTGGTTGGTTTCACTGATTCATCTTGGGCTGGTGACCCTAATGATTAGAAGTCTATTGTAGGTTATGTTTTCATCCTTTGTTCAAGACCTTCCACTTGGGAATGTAAGAAACAACAGGATATTATACTTTCTTCAGTAGAAGCAGAGTACCGAGCAATGGTAAATGCAAGTCAGGAAGTCGTGTGGCTTCGACAAATCCTTTTAGATTTTGGATTCCAACAACAACATTCGACCAGCCGTTGGTGCGACAATCAGAGTGAAATCAAGATCACCAAGTACCCAATTCAACATCAACAAACAAAACACATCAGGCTACACATGCACTTCATCAGAAATATCATTCATGATCAAGTTATTGAAGTTCTCTTTTTCCCTACATAAGATCAAGTTACAGACATTTTCACAAAGTCTCTTACAGAAGTGAAGTTTTCCAAACTTCGATCTATGTTAGGAGTTCATGAAGTTGTCATCAAGGGGGAATAGGCTCTAATGCCTCCTTCCTTCTCCTATTGTGTCACTATTGTAAATACTTCAATCCTATCCCAAGTTGTTCTTAAGGGGGGATGTTAGGATATTTAGACACTTAGGAGTTAGTTAAGATCCACTTGGTCTAATGTGTCGTTAGGTAAAAGCGGGTTTCTTAGTGTGTTTCTTTAGTATGCATTAGTATGCATTTGTAGTTAGGAAATCTGATGGTCACGATATGTTCCTGACATAGAGTGATCTAACGGTTCATATTCTCCTTGATCTTAATGACCATTGATCTATGAATTAACACCCGATTGGTCCATGATCTCTATTTAAAAAGCATGGAGGGTCATTTGTCGATGATTGATTGTGAGAAAATCTATTGTAAAATCTCTCTGTAATTTTTTTATTTTACATTAATAAACTTCTCCAGGTGGTCACGTTGGTTGGGGCCATGGTTGTTTCCCCATAGGGGTTTTACCATGTCAAACCATCAGTGTGTTGATATTTGATTTGGTTGTGTGAGTGGTTACTAAAGGTGTTCGTCCTCTTTTGTTATACCTGTGTTGTCGAACATTCCCCTCCCCTCCCCTTTCCCCTAAAGAAGACTCTACAAATAGTAATTTCTCCAAGCCTTCACTCAAATCAGACTACCTACTATGCTCAAAGGTCAATATGGGTCCTTTGGAATCCTATGGGGAGGGTTTGGCTTTAAACAAGGTCTTGAGTGCACAGGTGGGAAGGAAGTCCCATATATCGTTAGATCAAATTCAAGCTAAGAAGGACATAAGGAGTGGCAAACAATATATTATAGTGTGGGCCCTTAGAGTGGGGAAATACTAGTTCAATGGCTCTTAATGATTGTTCTCTCTTTTAATGCATGTGTGGTTGGGGGCACCCTAAAAATCCTTTCTCTGAAAATTCTTGTGCAGACTTCTACGATTGACATCATCATGATCCAAGAAACTATGTACGATAGTGATAAGGCATTGGATTCCTTTCTGTCGTGATTAATGTATTGTTATTTTTGCATGATAGAATTAGAAGGTCTCTCAAGGGGTTTACTCACTACTTGGATCCCTCGTTACAAGGATTTTTCATCCATCTTGAATCATCACGAATAGTGGTGGATATGGAGGACCATTCTCTAAACTCCTCGTTAAGGCTGGTTAATGCGTATGGGCCTTATGCCCATAAGTGTCCTTTATGGGAGGGACCAAGTATGTATGGTTTCCTTTCATCCCCCAATGTCATTCTTAGAGGTGATCTCAATTTTACTCTCTCAATCGGGTAGGTATAGGGGGTCCATCCTCGAAAATACCTACGGGAATGTTTCTTTTCTCATTGGATTGAAGATAATCATTTGATAGATCTGGAGCCTCCAAAATTATCCCAAACTTAGAGGAATGGAAGAAAAGGGGATAAACTAGTCATTAAAATATTGGATAGATTTCTTATTTCTGAGGACTTGCTTGAGAACCCATAGAATTTCAAGTCATCGGTTTTTGTGGGATGTATTTCTCATCATATGCCCATTATGTTGAAGATAGAAAAAAAGGGGCTAAGACGTCTTCTCTGATGAATTTCAACTAGGCTTGTATTTTGGAAAGGGAATATAGAATCTCGGTCACATCAATCTGGTCACGTTTGGAAGAGGATTATGAGCGATCTTATATGCAACAATTTGCAGATAACCTAGAAAAAATAAATAAATCCTCCAAATCCTGGTCTCAAGCTTTTGATATGAAATCACAATCACTTCTACAAGAAGTCAAATCTAAGATAAAGTTTATAATGGTAGAAAGGTTAGTTGACTCTCTCACAGGTGAAGAAGAATCGACTCTAAGTGAATTGTTGAAAAACAAACATGATTTGTTGGCCTATGAATAATTTAAGTGGCACCTTAAGATCATAGTGATATGGCTTAAGAAGGGAGACAACGATACCAAATTTTTTCATAGGTATTCTAGCTACCAAAAGGATTTGAACTCGATTTGAGAAATCAAGGATCAAAATGGTCAGTTTGTATCCTCTTTTGATGATATTTTCGAGGTAGGGGAAGCCTTTTTTTCCAGCCTCTTTAAGAAACAAGAAAGTTTCCCTATTGAAGATATCCTAAAGTTCATTTATCTTTTCCCCAGATATTTTACCGAGGATATAAATGAGTCCCTTTAGGAAGATATTTTATAGGGGGGAATTTGTTGTACCATTTTTTCCTTCCAAAATAAAAAGAGTCATGGGCCTGATGGTCTTTCTATTGAATTTTTCCTTGGATTATATGATTTTCTAAAAATTTATTTACTAAAAGTGGTTCAAGGGTCCCAAAGATTGGGAAAAATTATGGGCTCTTTCAATATGACTTATCTTGTCTTAATTACAAAGAAAAAATATGTTATCTCTTTTGAGGATTTTAGACCTATTTCTTGTTGTAACCTAATTTACAAACTCATTTCCAAGATCATAGCGAATAGAATCAAGCCTATCCTAAGTGATATTATATCTAAGGAGCAATTTGTATTTCTCTACAAGAGACAAATCCATGACGCGGTTGTGTTGGTTCAAGAAGCTTTGCACTCTATCAAAACCCAAAATATCCCCTCCTTAGTCTTGAAATTAGATCTCTCGAAATCCTACGATAAAGTAAGTTGGGTTTTTATCAGGATTGATCCAATCAAATGGGGATGAACCTGGCCATCTTCAATTGGATAATGGGGTGTATAGACTCGACTTCCTTTTTTTTCCCTTATAAATGGATCTATGTCCTCTTTCTTTCACTCATCGAGAGGAATTTGATAGGGATACCCCTTGTCTAAGTTCCTTTTTATTATTATTATTGAGGGACTAAGAAATTTAATTGAGAACACTAAGAGGAGAGGGCTCCTAAAAATGATTAAAATCATTCTGGCTAAATTTCTTTCTCATTTGATTTTCATTAACGATGTACTACTCTTTGTTGCAGGGTCTATATAGGAATTTCAATCTCTTAAATATATTTTGGATTTGTTTTGTTCAACCATAAGAATGCATATCATTATGGCCAAGTCTAATATGTTATCCAGTTCCCTTCGGGAGGATATTTTAGGCCAACAGGACAATATTATTTCCTTTTCACATAAAAGTATCAAAGTTGGGCTTAAATATCTTGGTTTTGAGCTGAAACCAAATGCTTATTCGTTTGAAAATTGGGTGTGGCTCTTCAAAAAAATTAAAGTGAATCTCTATGTGGGTTCACTGATGGTTATCAAGAGGAGGGTGTATTTGTCTCCTTCAATCAATGCTCATTAGCATTCTAGTTTATTCAGATTCCATTGCAAAAATTCCTAAAGGAATTTAAACTAAAATCAGAAAAGCATGCTTTCATTTCCTATCACTACAAGGAAAAGACCCTCTAGCGGAGGTTATAGCAAAGGTTTTTAGTGTTACAAAATTGGAAAAAATTGTCAAAAAAACCTCCGCGAAAACATCCATTTTTGGTAGAGGATGTTTTTGTGGAGATTATAACGGGACTTCATTATAACTAAAAAGAAATTGGGCGGGAGGAGGTTGTAGAGTATGTTTTTATAGTTGATGTGCTTCATGGTCTATATACATCGGTGCATTATCAAACATAAAGCATTGGTACCTACATTACACCGAAAGCACCGGGTCAGTCCTAAAATATTGGGGCACTGATGCGTTCATACAAAATAACACATCGATGCTTTAATAAAAACAATGCACCAGTGGAATCTATGATACCAAGCATCGATGTGTTCTATAACTTAAAGCATTGATGCTTAACATTACAAGAAAGCACAGGGGGTTTCCAAAAACATTTGGGGCGTCGATGCTCTTATAAGTAATAATACACCGGTGCCTTAATAAGAATAAGGCACCAGGCGAATCTATGATACCATCATCGGTGTGTTAAAAAACAAACCCTATCGGTGCATGATATTTAGATCACACCGAGGCGGAAGTGTGATATAGAAACACTGGTGTAGTTATTAATTAAACACATCATTAAAGGTTTTTTATTATTATAATTGTTGGTTAAAATAGTATTAAGATCAGTGTTGGTTCCTTGTATATCAACACCGATGTGAATTTAATTACAATACCAATGCATTGTATATTGAAACACACCGGTGTTGTTTATCATTAAACAAACCGGTTGTCATTTTCTCTTTTTAGAAACACCGACCTATGACAATGCACAATTAATGTTATTTTTTAATTCCATTGTCAATAAAAAATTTGAGATATATCTTATAATAGTCATATAAATTAAATTTTGATTAGTGCATTTGGATATGATGTTTGGATTAATTTTTTATATCATCATATTTTTTATATCTTCATTATAATACTTAAGCATCCATATATTTAATCAATGATGTAACATTTCACAAAAACATTGGCCAACGCAATAGAATAAAATAAAACATATTTTATTATATATGGATAATAGGCTCTTTGTCATACAAAATCGGTCGACACTTATTGGTAACCCCTTGTCTTTCAATTGGGACACTATGTCCATTACATTAAACAAAATGTATGATTTTCACAGACAATTATTTCAAAAAATACAACATCTTGCATTGATATCCAAATATATTGATCATCATTCTTCGTTGGAACTGTTGTCAGTGCTCGAGATACTTCCATAACTTGGGTTATTTGGTCGAACCTTTTCTTGATTGTCTCGGTTGTTTTCCTCTTCTTTAAATGATTCCATCTATAAAAATAAAAATAAAGTGTAATGAGTGTACCTACATTGGTGAGAATAATGAAAATTGAAATAAATAATATACATGAATGTAAATTGAAAAACGACATACCATAGCAAGAATTGAGTCATGAATGATACACATTTTTTCAAAACCAATTCACATTCCTTTTGTCAACAACTCTTCTGTTGGCACATTTCCAGATTTTGTTTCCTACAAGTTTTATACCCCATAATAAATCATATATTTAATATAAAAGATTTTTTTTGTTCCATTAATTATAAAATGAGAGAAGTAATACGACATAAGATACTTACAAATTCCACAATTAATTGTTGATATGCTAACATATACTCGCAACCCTTACTTAACCCAATGTCAATCAATTCTTGTGATGGTTCTTCTTTGTATGTTAGCACCCGTTTGAATACATTCAAGGATGGTTGTTGTAAAAAAAATTAAAATATACAAAAATGAAATCTTAAGTTAATGTTATAAGGAAATAACAACTACTCACAAACTTTTATATCAACCTTTTTCTTCCTTGTCATCCTATTTTATGTGTTGAATGGGTTCCACTTTGTTTTATTTTCTGCAAGAAAATATTTGAAAATTAATATTTAATGATAAATTATTTATTCATATGTATCTAATAGAAAATTTCAATGATTTCATACATTTGAAGCACGTTGTTGTTGAGATGGCTCCTCCTGCAATGCAATTATGTCACTTTCTTTTACCATCTCCTTGTACACTTTTTTCAACATTCCTACTGGCATATTTTGGATATCAACTAGTTGATCCTTTGGGATTTTCATAACCTTCCTAAAAAAAGTAACATCACAAAAAACTATTTTTATATTGATATATGAAAACTGAATATAACAAAATTGATATTAATAAAGAAATGGTTTGTAGTAATATATACATATTCTAGAAAAGCATTTGTAGGAATATTACTTTTTGAATGATTCTTTTTTGTTGTTGTATATTTTTGTTATTGCAAGTTTGATAGGTCTCATTGACCATTTCTTTGGAAATGCTTCCTTTAGTTTAGATATAACCCGGTTCTTGGAATCATTGGATTGATTTCTGTATTATAAGTGGAAAGTACATCTATACGTTTGTTCCACTGTATCCCTCATAGTTTTGTAAAAGTCTTTCCCACTTTCATTAACCTCCAACACCACTCCAGATGAGCTAAGGATCAATTCATCATCATTTACATCTTCTTTAATTTTTATTTTCTTAGGACGGCATTTCATTCATTTGTTGTTGATCCCTATAGAACATTAAATATATGAGAATTAATAGATTGTTTGAAACATGTTATCTAATATTTTAAAGTACATTATTAATAAATATTAAAAAAAGAACTCATACTGAATATAATTTTTTCATTCACCCAATTCTTCCTTTTGCAATTTTTCCATCAAGATTTTACGCTCTTCTGCACTTAGATCACAAATAATCTTATCGAGCTTCCTGATTTTATGGCTCTACAAGACACACACTAACCAATACATATTAGTTAAACTTACATATAGTTCAATCATATTAATTTTGTATAGAATTTACAAAGAACTTGTCTTTTTAACATATTAATTTTGTATAGAATTTACAAAGAACTTGCATTTTTTTCCTTTTTGGATGTGTTATCATTGTGTCTATCAAAATTTTTGTTACTTGAACTATTCTCACACATTTTTTATCAATATATATCCTGTACCATTCAATACACAAGGTATTAAATATCTTTTATAAATAAATCACATAATTTTCTGCAAAAAAACGTTTCTGGTGTGCTTTCATAATACAAAAACACCGATGCGATCCATATATGAAACACACCAATATCAAAAATAGTTTTTTTTTAAATTACAAATTACAATGGTGTGATATATATCGTTATCAACACCGATCCAATAGAAAAAAAAATGAAAATAAAAAAATACCATGAACAAATAAAATTATACATCAATGAATGATTTTTTTTAATTATGTTGCAGCATTACCAGTGTGTTTTATCCGAAAGTTCATCGGTGCGTTAGATTCAATTAGGGGCATCGATTCCTGAAACGACTTTTAAAAAAAATGTGACAAGGCCGAGAGGTTTTGGATCCGATGCATCACATGTCAAACACCTTTTATATTTAAACATGAACCCATTAAATCTAAAATGCCTAAAATGAAAAGTTTTAATTATTAAGTGATAGAGGAGGTTAAACCCTAAGGTGAAATTTTGCAATCACATAAGCTAGAAGAAGCAAGAGTTTAAGGTAATGATG
>ML785101.1:0-12896 GCA_009831015.1 Picea engelmannii | reverse complement strand
TATATGAACAATTCAAATAACTGCTATAACATATCTGGTCTAGTCGATGGGATAATATGCATATCTACAACAATAGTGGAGGCCTATTCTGTAGTAGAAGAAGATGGATGGTCAGGAGGAAGTGGTTGGTCGATTCTCTGACCAGAAATAAGTGGTGGAGGAATAGGTCATGCTTACTCATCTAGGTGAGGTGAAAGATGAGGATGAGGAATAGGTCCTTCCTGCTCATCTAGGTGAGGTGAAAGAGGAGGATGAGGAATATGTGATGCATTCTCATGATCTGGGTGAGGTGAAAGAGGAGGAGGAGGATGTGGAGAGGGATCACGACCACCCTCATCAATCGATGGGATACTGGATGAATGATTCATACTGGAAGGTGAGTTGTGCCTATCTTCGTGAGCCCTCCTCACTGCTAGTATCCTAGTAGCTCCGATGATATGACACATAAGAGGCATAAAATCACGTGGAATCTCCCTCCAAATATCCAAGAGCATGGGATCTTCCCTGATGTATCGCATCAACACATGTCAAAATCCCACCTCATTCAAAAGTGCACAGATTCGGTCTCCCAAATCCAAACTAAATCATGTATTTGGCCTACGGTGCATGTCGTCGGGTATATGCAACCGAAGAATCTGACCCGTCGTGGCCTCATGCATCATCTCCTCATATTCATTTGTTGGGGGAGGAGGCATGTCCCCAATGAAAGTGCCAATATCTGCAAAAGATATAGTATAGAACAATAATTACACATTTTCATTAAACAATTTAATAAAACAAGTTAGAGAGTGTGTTAGAATTAATTTTATTCTAATTAAGTAAGACAATAAAATGAAACTATATTAATTTAAAAAAAAACACTAATATTACCTCTATCATCTGGTGTGAAGAGGATGTTCAGACATCCTCACCAATCCAAACTTGTGTAAGGACGCAACACCATGACGAACATGTGATCTACCTCACTTCCTAGTAGCCCTAATGTGTTTGGGGAAATCATGTCTGGAAACCTCGGCTAGCCCCTCTTGCGCATCATCTCCCCCCACATGTGCATATGCACATGAGTCATCGACCTAGCAGGATGACGAAAAAAATTTGGCCTCGTCTCTGGAAACCTATCAAAATATAAGTAAAACAACTCTGAGGAAAAAGGGAAGTTCAACCTCCCATGTATCATAGCATGACATCTATCTAGCGCTATATAAAAATACTACAAAAAAATGCAGACCATGTGATACACTATGGCCTTTGTACCAACGAATCAACATAATAAAAAAGAGGGAAACTAATGCATTGTCCATCACTGGTAAAGTGCGATATGATTGTCACTAATAGTGAGAGGCACCTAACCTCCTCTGCACCGAAATAGATGAACCACAACTGTCCACCAGACACCTGAAAATAAGCTGGGGATAGTACATCAACCCCAATATATCGTTGAGAGTACATGATTTGAATCTTAGCTGCAACACCTATTGGGACATTTGGGAACTGGGGAAAATCCTCCCCTCTCTTGGATAGCCCAGCGATAAAGTAAATATCTTCCTCAATGGGATGGTACCACTGATGCAGACCCACACAGAAAGCCTGTCGATGGACATCCCATCGACGAATCAAATGCACCAACAACCCAGAGTGCCCCTTAAGGGATGCATCCTCCTCATATAATTTAAGAGGCCTACATTCCTCAAGAGAACATGAGTCGATGTAGTAATAGGGAAATGGTACAAATCCCTCTCCCTCTCCCTCACCTCCCATTCTTGTACAACATTTTACAGGTCCACCCTCTACTCATGTTGTTGTTGCTACTCTCTCTGCTCACGTCTTTACATGATGAACATATGAAATACATAAGCCTCACTCATACATAAAACATAAAAAAATATGCTAAATGAGAAATTTATTTATAAATATGGAAAAATAACTAACTTTAAAAAATAAGTAAATTTCATAACCGACATGCCTGAAAAAAAGTCAAGCACTGCCCACGGTGCGTACATAACTTGTGAGCACTTCCCATGGTAAGTCAATGAAAACTAACACACCATATAATTTTTTTATATTATGTTATGTGGTGTGTTGCATAACCCTACCGCACCGCTGTAGTTAGGTAAACCCATGCCTTGGTGCATTACGGTTATCCTACACACCGCTTAAAATAAAAACAAATTAAAATCCTAATGCATCGTAAGACAATTTTTTTTAAATTTGTTAAGGCGGTGTGTATGCGTTCTTTATATACCCCGGTGCATTTAAGTAATGGAGACACACTTCCCCACCAATTTTTTAACATTGACGCACTGCACCACCGGTGCGTTACGACTACCCTACGCACCACTTAAAATAAAAACAAATTAAAATCCTAACGCACCGTAAAATATATTTTTTTAAAATGAGTTAAGGCGGTGAATACATGTTCCTTAAATGCACCAGTACGTTTTGGTAACGATGACGCCATGCCCCACCAATTTTTAAAAATTTACAAGTATAAAACTTTACATTTTTTTATCTAATTGTTTCAGGTGGTGCGTTCAAGTCATTTCGCTCGCACCACTATCGGTGCACACAAAGAATTTACAGGGCACACTCCAACAAAATGACAATTTTTTAAAACAATGTGTTTGTAAACATGAACACACTGGTAAGCGTGTACTAACACATTGCACAAAATAATATATTTGATTCACATGGTGCGTCATGTACCATAACGGACGAGTGTGTTAGAGGTACTGATATTCACCGCCAAATAGATAAATAATTTTATGCGGTGCATCGATAAAAGAATGCGTCAGTGCGTTCCTCTTTACCTATGCAACGCCGAGGAATTTAACATTATGTTGTGGTGCGCCCTATAAATTTACAGGGGGCACCGACCATGGTGCGAGCCGAACGTTTCGAACGCACCGCGTAGTTTTTTTTTTTTTTTAAGAGTGAAAAATTAACTCAGTTTTAAATTTTAATTCGCTGAAAACTTAAGTTATAAAGAAACAAAGATATTACGTGGACATTTTTTCGTCGAGGAGGCATGGTTGGCACATAGTCAAAAAACCAAATTTTCCCACCATTTGGAAAAATTTGAAAGCCATGCACACAACAACAGACGAAAGGAAAGAAAGCAAGGGAAGCACCTATGATAAGGCACTTTAGAGAGGCAAAAGTGGCACTGATACTTTTGAGCTCTATAGCACTGAAAATGGTAAATGAATTTTACGACTGGTAAATGTTTTTTATTAAACCTTGTTCTGGTGCACTCAATGACAGAACACACTGGTGCTACAATATTTATGTAGTGCACCATATAGTATCTTTTACAAATAACCAAAGACGATGCACCCTTTTAGAGCACAGGTGCGCACTGTGCCTCCAGTTACGATTGAGCACATCAAAATATATATTGTCTAACACACTGGTGCATTCGGTGTTACATAGGGCACCGATTATTTAAAAAAAAAATAAACCTAACATCGTGCTCCCTTTGGAGTAACAATGCCCCCCAGTGCGTCAAAATACTACAGAGCACACCGACATATATTTTTTGAAATAATCCTACAATGTTGTGTAAATGTTTTTATTTAACCATGTCACGATGCGCTCTATTATTAGCGACATCGATGCGTCTGGTTTTAACAAGCGCACCAGATTATATTTTTTTAAAAATAACCCTATCATTGTGCACCCCAAAAGAGAATGTGCTGACTGACGCGTCAGTATACCATAGAGCGTACTAGAGTATATTTTTCGAAATAATACTACGATGGTGCATATTTGTTTTATTTAATCATGTCATGGTGCAGTTATTGATGCAACTCCCCGGTGTGTTGGTGTGTTATAAACGCACCTGTGCAATGTCTTTTAAACATACACACCGTTCTGTGTTAAAAGTTATCGAAATTTTTATTTCCTAGTAATATAGATTAGAATTTTTCTAGACTAAACATGTTGTAGACTAAAGGATTTGATGAAATCCCAACTATATTATAAATGGAAAGTGATTATAGTTTAATATTTTGAGATATGGTTATGATCATTGACGGTGAGATCAAAGTTATGATCATTGACGGTGAGATCATGCAGGTTATGATCATTGACGGTGATATCACACAGGTTTTGATCATTGACAACAAAATCATGCAGTTTATGGTCATCAATGATGAGATCATGCAAGTTATGATCATTGACGGTGAGATCACACAAGTTATGATCATTGACGATCATGCAATTTGGTTATGATCATTGAAATCGAGATCACACAAGATTATAATCATTAGCGATCATGATGGCGATATGGGAAGGGCGATCTAGATGGTAGTAGGTACCCATGGAGCAAGATTCCCATCATGGAAATCATGGTCATAAGAACTCAAATTGTCATCATAATCACACACAATTGTGAATTAGCAACTAATATAGATTAGAATTTTGTTAGACAACCCGTTATTTGGGAGTTCACCAAATACTTGAGTCTACAACATGCTTCAAATGATTATAGATTAGAATTTTGAGAGACTACCCATACTTTAGAATCAAGTATTTACGGTTGAAATGCCTATACTTTAGACTCAAGTCTTTACATTTGAAATGTCTATACTTTACACTCAAGTCTTTACAATTGAAATGCAGACAAAAATATTCACATAAACTCCCAGGAAACAAATCCCTCTCCCTCTCCCTCTCCCTCACCTCCCAATATCATACAACATTGTATAGGTCAACCCTCTACTTCTTTTGTTGTTGCTACTCTCTCGATCGATGTCTCTGCATGATTAAGAATATGGCCAGTATATTTTTTTAATTTAACACTTTTACGGTGCGCTAAATAACTAGCCACAAAGATGTGTCGTTATTTACGTAGCGCACCGGAGTATTTTTTCAAAAAACTTACCACAGTGCGCCATTTTTTGGGAGGAATCGTCTGCACCGGTGCAATTATTGAAGTAGTGCACCTTCATCTATAATTTTTTTTAAATAACACTGCCATGGTGCCCAATTGTTTAGAGAAAATGTGCACCCTGGTGCATCATTATTTTTGTAGTGCACCAGAGTATTTTTTTTGTTTGAAATAACCTTACTGTGGTGCATTAGTTTTACGCGCACTGGTGCATTATATATTTATAAATGCACCGTACAAAAAAATCTTCTAAAACCGCCCCCCACTCGCCTCCGCTAGTATCCTCTGCTATAAGCGGATTTTTGGGCTATTTTAATATGGCTGTCTGCAAAAGCCTCCGCAAGAGAGTATTTTCCTTGTAGTGTATGGTTGAGTAGAAAGGAATTCAACGATATTCCTCTTTTCAAGTGGTCACACATCGCAATGCCAAAATATCTGGGTGAATGGGCGATAAAGAACATTTAATGGTTCAGCAAGGCTTTAGCAGCTAAGAGCTTGTGCAAGATTATTCAAAAAAAATTCTTTGGGGTAGAGTGATGTTTTCTAAATATTTAGTTGGCATGTCAAATGAAGAATGGTTATGTATGCCTAGGAAGATAGTGGAAAAAAATTCAATTGTCAAGAAATATTTGGTGGATGCTTTCCCCCTTGTTGGCACCAGGCCGAAGGGAAAAGAAGAACGATCGTGGGAAAGAAAGCGTGCATAAAACTGAAGTAACAACTGGAAAAAGAACAATACGCGCACATGAAATAAAGCATGCACAAAGGAAAATGATGACTGGAGGAAGAACAACACGTGCATGGGAGAAAGACCTAACGTAAGAAGGGCTAGGGTTTTGGTAATATTTTGTAAAAGGATGAAGAGCCCAAAATGTATAAATATAGATATGAAAGTATCATATAGGTTCAGTTATTGTTATTTTAGCTATATGAAATGATTTTGTAAGTTGTTGAGAAAAGAAGATACGAGGGAAGGTAGATATGAAGATTAGACCGCAGGATGCAGAGCCTGGCACAATCTTGTTTGCCTCACATAGATCTTACCCAGTTTGGTGGAGAATTGTAAGCACATGGTGCCAGGAATACATAAATGCCATAATAAAAGATCCAAGAGCCAAATCTTTGTGGACGTAGCCCAGGAGGGGGTAAACCACGGTAATACTTGCATAATGTGTTGAATGTATGCATGTATCTACTTTCTTTCAACAATTAATGGTTAAGCTTGATGAATGAGTTAATACACTCTTATGAATCTGTTTATACTCTGGTGGAATTAAACTGTGGGATATACGTAGGTGAATTCAAGGGATAAGTAGTTTACCTTATAGCTCATGGTACCTAGATTTAATCAAGAAACCCCTATCCCCTACTCTGTCTTAGGCTGTAAACACCTAAGTCTTACAGTCACCCATTTAAAGTTGTCTCGGGTGAGACTGCGCAACACCTTCCGGGTGCTGTGTTGCCTTTTGGTTTACCAGGAGGGATGATAGTTTTAGAGGCTTTGTTGGAACCTCGAATGACATGAACCCTAGGTCAATAACTCAGATAACCCGAGAAGGGTAATAGTAAACCAACAAATGGTTCTGTTGTCGTGTTAAGAGGAACAAGAAAGGACTGAGTAGATGAGATGGAATGAATAAGAACTGGAGGAGCAGGAAAGAAGAGAAATGAGCCATTAGAAGGGAATGTTGAGACCTTGGAACCCCACGAGAGAAGAAATCGAGGGCTATTTGAGAACTAAAGATCTAGAGTTTTCACAAAAAGACAATAGAAACCCCAGGATCACACCGCATAAATACCTGGATAAATACGTATTTATGGATTTACATGAAGTCTTTTTATGTG
The DNA here is from genome assembly GCA_009831015.1 of Picea engelmannii. NCBI lineage: Eukaryota > Viridiplantae > Streptophyta > Pinopsida > Pinales > Pinaceae > Picea > Picea engelmannii. Next base: position 6,163 of record ML785101.1, on the reverse strand, counting down.
ATTTTCTGCATCTACTACAGGAGTGGATCTTAAGGTTAAAGGATAACCATGCGAATAACTAGATTCGAAAGCTAGATTGGACTCCAGTACAGATCCAACAACTGCAGCAGGTGAACAACAAATTCACCCGCGCAATCAACTTTTGGCTTGACAGTATTGTGGCAGGCTTTATCATAGAATTTGTGGTAGACACAACAAATTCATATAGCACAACTGAGAAAGAGTTCTTACGAGGACCCATAGGAAGGTACATTCGATCATTGTATACTTCTATCAAGATACTGCTATATAAAAAAGGTGTAATGGCAATGGAATCAGACAGCTAGAATTCCCTGCGTGCATGGGGGAATCACTGAAAGAGAGAGGAGGAATGGAAGGAGGGTAGGATAAAGAGAAGAAGGAGGAGGAACCCTTGGACCCAATATTGATGGATGACGACCAACTTAAGTGGATCTTGGCGTCATCAGGAATGACGCGTAGCGGAGCACCCTACCAATATAAAGTGAATACCAAGAAGAGAGTCATAGCCGAGAGGGAGGGCTTGGAAAGCGATGAGGAAGAGGTAGATGATCTCCAAGTTGTGGAGTAGATTGAGGAAATCCTGCGTGCCACATATGAGAGGAAAACAAGAGGCCCAAGAATAGGAGGAGAAGACAGCCATCCCTTTTAGATTAATGTCAGTTTGGAACCCATAAACCCATGTGCAACCAATACACCAAAGAGAACACCACCATTTAGATAACCAAAGTTCGGAGGAAGTCCGATAGCAGGAAGTACATCTACACAAAGAGCAACAACTTGAGGATCCAGTTCAGGAAACCTTAGTCAAGTATCTAGACCATGTGGAAGAGGGAGTAGCTTAGTATTTGGAATGGAAGGACATAATCCTACTATCAAATTACCAGATTTTTGAGGAGAAGCAACAGAAGACCCTGAGAAGCATATGTTCATTTGCGCAAATATCTGGGAAGAAAAGAAAATCACTGATGAAGACACCAAACTCGCGTAGCTAGCGATCACGCTAAGAGACCAAACAATAGAATGGTACATGAGTCTAGACATGAACAATGTTACTGGAACGACAAGGACATTAGACAACATTAAGAAACTATTGATAAATGAGTTCCATAAGCCAAGCTCAGAAGATAAATACATGAATGAGATGATTGAAATAAGACAGAAACCAGGAGAATCGGTATGGGAGATTGATCAAATATTCAAGCGATCAAAAGGAAATTTAAAATACCTTATGACCGATATGAAACATCGACACCTGTTTGTCAAATCACTACTCCCACACTTAAAATATCCATTACGACAACAAAATTTTCAGACGTAGGCAGAGGTTCTACAGGTAGCCTTTCAATTGGAAGAGAATCAGTACCAACAGATGGACCTGGCTATCGAGGAACTGAAAGAGGATCTGAAGAACTGAAAGAGGATCTGAAGAACTTAACATTTCAGCTGAACCAGAATAAGAACAAGGACAAACAAGAAGCAGTTTGGTGCACTACCTATAGGAAAGAAGGAAACCATAAGAATGAATTCCCAACATTCGCACAGTATATGGCGACAAGGATGCCAAAACCACTACCACAGGGAGGATTATGGTGCGAAATATGAAAGAAACTAGGTCACTACCCTTACTACTGCACGATGATGCAGAAATACCAAAAAATTCCAAAGAACTCATATTGCAACTTTTGCAAGTCATTTGGCCATGAAGACAAAGATTGCAGAACTATGGAGCTGATGCGGGAAAGAACATCAGACGCATATAGGGTACAGGCAGAAAATATGACTGGGCAAGCAACACCACAGTTCACTCAAGCCCCAATCCCATACAACACCGCGCAACAACAATATAATACTACGCCGTAGCCATACAATAACGCGCAACCATAGTACAACCCGACACAACCCCAGTACAATACCGCACAGTATAATCAGGCACCATAGTATAATGCACCACGAGGATATCGCACAGTATATAGAGGAGCAGGACGATCTAGAGGATGTTTCGGACGCGGTAGAGGACCTGTTACATGTCACAATTGTCAGCAACCAAGACATTATGCACAGGAGTGTCCACTGCCACCAATGACTTGTATGTATTGTCGCACATCGAACCATGATACAAAGGAATGTCCAACATTACTTGTAAATATCCAGGAAAAAAGGAATCAAAATAACCAGAATGTTCAGTGGATTTCAGCTGAAACAAGGGATGATGAACGAAACATCAACATAGTCACTCGAGGAGGAACGAAAACAGGAAATGACACAGTTCAACAGGAACCAACGTAGAACCAATGGGTAAAGAAGAACACTGACCCCAAGAAGCAGTTTGACACGCATAAGGAGAAGTATATCTTTATAGAAGCCTGACAATAATTCCAGAAGGAGAACATTGTACCGACTGCACAACAGAGCAAGGAAGCTCCAGAATATGAAATGTCGCCATCACTGGACCATACCAACAGAATACAACCTAAGGAACAAGTAAGTATGATCAAAGAATTTTTGCAATCATGCATCAAAATGTTAAGTGATCCTTCATCTGTCAAAATATTGCAAAACATCCTAGAAAAATGTAGTGGCGAGACGAAACAAAAGCCATAATTGAAAACTGTCAACCACCTACACACAAGAAGAAGAACAAGTAGGGAATTTAGACTAAATGCTAACATTGGGGATTTCTATATGGGAGATATTATACTAGATATAGGATCCGAAATGAATGTACTGCCAAAAGATACATGGCAATGCATGGGAGAACCTACACCGAGATACTTAACTGTTCAATTAAATCTAGAAAATCAACATAGAGTCCTACCAATAGGTAGACTGAAAGGAGTGATGGTAGATCTGGATGGTGTGCACACTAAGGCAGACTTTGAAGTCATCGAAATAGTAGACAACACAACACCTTACCTGACGCTACTTGGTCTGGATTGGGCGTTCGATAACCAGGCCATAATCAACTTAAAAACCATAAAAATGACATTTGAGTCGGGGACTACAGGGTCATAGCCCCACTCGACCCATCAGAAGGCGAGAGGTTTGTAGAACCCACTTGTCTGGATTTAGAAGAGATCAACCAGTTGTACAGAACAACTGCGCGCGATGCAGACTATATAAACCCAACTACAGATGGGGTAATCAGTTGGCAGAGCATTACTTCATGTAAAACAGACTCAAACACCGGGTTAGAAAACTGGCAGCAAAGACTACACAAAGTATCCACGAGAAGGTGTTCCCGAATAGACCACTCAGTAAGGTGGATTGGCACAAAAATCTGAGAACCACCTAGTTTTCACAGGCTAAATGATTTGGAAACTTTCTTGACACAATATGAAGATGAAGTATTAGAAAACTAGAGATTGCTAGCACTGGATTTAGCACTAAAGGCTATACCCGCAAGATGGTGGGGTGCACACAAAGAGACTATCACAGATTGGTACCAATGTAAGTAATTACTGCACATAAGGTTTGACGCAGAAAAGACAAATAACAAACAACACAAATATGACAGATTAGGCACACCAACAGAACACTTGGGGGCGTGTAAAACGTTATGGAAAATGACGCCACCAGAGGAATGGTCTCACCACTTCATTCATACTTTAGAGGGTGTACCAGCGAACTGGTATACGAACTAGGAAATGCGCAAAGGAACCAAGACATGGGAGACACTCCAACAAAACTTTACAGTCACTTTCTCATTTGAGCATGAGAAACCCAACATAGACGTGACCCTAAAACGGATCAGAAACGTCATATTCATTGAAGAACCGGAAGTGGAAGCTGTCACAGAGGTACAACAATGGAATAAGCATATAGTCAAGGATCTACAGTCATTCTACCACATATAGGAGGAAGCATCGGATGAAGACGATCCGCGTGATATTCAAATCGAAGAATTCGAAGGTGAGAGAGATGTGGAAGGACCACCCTTAGAGTCAGAGTTCATCTATGTGCCAATCAATATAAAGAAGGTTAACATAGGGACCAACGAGCAGCCCAAAATGGTCATCATTGGAGATTACTGGGATGAACAGACACTAGAAAGCATCACAGAATTGTTGCGCGAATACAACGACCTTTTCCCACAACCTTTACAGAGATGAAAGGCATAGCCAGAGAATTAGGAGAAATGAAGATACCACTCAGACCTGATGCGAGACCCATTTAAAAATGAACATATATATTGAACCCCATATATAAATAAAAAGTTAAAGACAAGATCGACAGGATGCTCGAGGTCGGCATCATCAAACCAGTCGAAGAATTAGAATGGATAATCCTGATGGTAGTTCAGGACAAGAAATAGGGAATAGGGATTGGGATATGTGTCGACTTGAGGAAGTTGAACGATGCATGCCTACACGACCCATTCCCCACCGTTCACAGACGAAGTACTCAAGAACGTAGGAGACCATGAAGCCTACTCATTCACCAATAGATTCTCAGGATATTATCAGATTAAGATAGCACAAGAGGATAGACACAAGACCACGTTCACGATAGAATGGGGATCTTATCATTATACAATCATGTCGTTCAGACTGAAGAATGCACCTGCGATATTTTCTAGAGTGGTCATCACAACATTTAAGGAATTCATCCATCAATTCCTCGAAGTATACCTGGATTATTGAACAGTGTATATCTTACTAAAAAACCATGTGGAAGTTTTACAACTGATGCTAGAACGATGTAGACAGTGCCATATATCACTGATTATCAAGAAATGCATATTTGGAACACCATTTGGGATACTATTGGGACACATAGTATGAAAATAGGGTTTTCTAGTGTATTCGGCCAAAATCGTAGTCATTGTTAATCTACCAGCACCAAAAACAGTCTACCAACTAAGAGCAACGTTAGGACATACAAGATATTGTAGGAAATTCATCAAAGGCTACGCGTAGATTACAGCGCCAATGGAAAAACTGTTAAGGAAGGATACAAAGTATCAATGGAATGACGAGTGCCAACACGGTCTAGATACCATGAAGGAAAAGATGGTCACCGCACCAATATTGGTATTCCTAGATTGGGAGAAGACATTCCATGTACATGTAGATGCATCAGTGATAAAACTTGGAGCTATCCTAGCGCAACTAGGAGAAGGAGACTTGGATCGCCCGATAACGTTCGCAAGTAGAAAATTATCAGACTCAGAACAAAATTATAACATGACAGAAAGAGAAGGCCTAGCTATGGTTTATGCACTACATAAATACAAACATTACCTATTGGGAAAACACTTTAAGATGTTTACAGATCACTCAGCCCTGAAATACCTAGTCAACAAGCCAGTGTTGGGGGGGAGAATGTAATGATCCCAAGCCATTATGGAAGCATCATCACTGTTTTGGTGTCTTTTTAAAACTTTTTCTGAGTGAGGTATTTCGTCAAACACTTTGCTGATCTACCTTTTAGATGTGTTTATATGTGTGTATGCAGCAAATAACAGAAAGAGATAACCATGGAACATACCTCAACCATATGCAATAAGATAGACAAGCCAAAACATCTCAATTCTTCTTTATTCATAAAATAGAGAGACCTGCTACAATGAAGATGTCGATCTGGAATGCTCAACAGATGGCCAAGAAGATAGACAATAGGTAAGAGCCGCTACAAAATGCTCCCGCTAATACAAAAGATGCCTACAAAGGATGAATAAGAAATGAAGATCAATACAAGCAGATCTGAATGCCAAACTCTCCAGCTGAAGAATGCCATGCTCTAATAGAAGGATGAAACCCTCAATAACTCGGCCCTGCTGCCAAAAGTGTCCAATAACCCTAATAAATATGCTAACTGATAGATCGGGTGATGGTAAGAACAACCCAGGTGACCGAATCTCCAAGATCCCTCTCAATCTCTGTAGATATGAAATCCCCCACTGAATGGTGCACCCCACTGGATGACTGAAACCCTAGATAATTCGGCCTTGTTGAAGGAGGCCTCCAAATGCTCTGAAACTCTCCATAAATATAGATCATGACACTTCAAGTCACTAGGTAAAGTCTCAGGGTCAGATCTGAAGTGTAACCCCTCCAAACGGACTAGATCTGGATCTCAAAAACGCCCTCCTTCTCTTCAATTCGCCCCACTGCTCAAGAAATAATCTGAGCCATAAAACTGT
>ML785100.1:425891-462711 GCA_009831015.1 Picea engelmannii | reverse complement strand
AGGAAGAAGAAGAGGGCATGTCCCATGTTTTGTATTCCAGTGCAGTTGGTAGTTTGATGTATGCAATGGTTTGTACTAGACTGGACATTGCACATGCAGTGGGAATTTTGAGCAAGTATATGTCAAAACTAGGGAAGGAGCATTGGACAGCAGTAAAGAGGGTCTTCGGGTATCTTTGTGGCACTACCAGTTATGGATTGTGCTACCAAGGAAGACCAGGATTAGATAGAGTGGTGGACATACATGGTTTTGTTGATGCAGACTGGGCTGGAGATCTAGATCGCAGAAGATCTACAAGTTGGTATGTGTTTAACCTATTTGGAGGAGCAATCAGTTGGATGAGAAAAAGATAGGTTGTAGTGGCACTCTCAACTACAAAAGTTGAATACATGGAAGCCACTCATGCAAGCAAGGAAGCAGTATGGTTACAGAGATTGTGTTAAAGTATTGTGTTGGTACAACAAGCAGTGAGATTAGATTGTGACAGTCAGAGTGCAATCTTCCTGGCAAAGAACCCAGCTTATCATTCAAAGACAAAGCATATTGATGTCCAGTATCACTTTGTGAGAGACATGGTTGAGGAAAAGAAGGTGTTGCTAGAAAAGCTTGACACTTTGAAGAATGTTGCAGATTCATTGACAAAGTCTATGAGCACAGAAAAGTTCTCCTGGTGTAGAGTAACAATGCGTATTGTTGCCCTGGATTGTTGACTATATAATCCTGTGGACCCCTGGATGCAAAGAAAACAACAAGTGGGAGAATGTTGGGTATGTGCTATATTCTTTGCATGTGTGTGTGTGGGTGCGTCAGATTCAACAACTGCGTTTGACGATCCCTCTAACAGATTTTTCTATTTTTAGCGGATTTCTAAATTAATCCTGGATTAAGGGATTATGGTTTTGGTATCTACGGAATACCTAAAAACATTTCATATATTGTATGGTGAATGGTGAAATTCGAGATAATGAATATAGGAAAGGTTTTCCCCAATTGAGAGTTTCGGATATAAATCTTTGTGTACTATGTGTATGCGACATTGATTAAATTTTGTTTTACTTAAGAATCTCTATGCATTGCTTTACTTCACAGGTTTAAAACTTACACCCATTTTGTTCGGAAAGTAGTTTTCAAGCGGTCTTCTTCTGAAACCAAACCCTGGTTGTAACCTAAGAAACCGTCCAACAAGGAGAAAATCTCAGAGCTAGACACGGTCTGCAAGAGCTGTTCCATCGGTGGGACTGGATAGTTGTCCTTTTTTGAAGCTCTATTGAGGTTTCTTAAATCTGCGCATAGGCGAATTTCCTCAGACTTTTTCCTTACCAGAACCAAATTTCCTACCCACGCAAAGTGTCTAACCTGGACGATAATTTTGGCATTTAACAGCTTCTTTAACTCCTGACACATGAGAGGCTCTAGGGAAGGGTGATACTTCTGGATCTTCTGTTGGAACGGTTTCACTTTAGATTTTAACAGGATAGTGTGTTGAATGATACAGGTATCATAAGTTTTCAGATCTCGGTAGGACCATGCAAAGACATCTTCATATTGTCTGAATAGTTTGAGATAAGCCTTCCTTTCCTCTTTAGATATAGTCTTGTCGAGATTTATACTCTTTGGGTTTTTCGGGGTTCCGAGATTTATGGTTTGATGCATAGGACAGGAACTACCGGTTTTCGCGTTTTTACACCCGTTAAATTAGTCCTTAAGGTCAAAAAGGTTTGCTAAGTTGGTTATCCCCTTTGGTATTGTGTGAGACTTCGATCTGTCAGTTGGTTGATATGTTCGAGGATTGGCCTATGTTGGTTTTTCTTGGAATAATTCATCATCAATAAACAAGTCTTTGAAATTATCTTGGTTAGTTAGAATCTTTATGATATGTTCATCTCCTTCAAAAACCTTCCAATTAGAAATGTTGTTGGGCATCGATGGTTTGTAGAGTAGCTCCACAGTGAAACAGGAGGCTTCATAGTCTTCTATAGGTGACAACCTCGAGGCAACAGTGGCTAGGGAATCAACAAGAATGTTCTTCACTCTAGGAATCGTTGTAATGTTGAAAGCTTCGAAATGCTCTATTAACCTGTGTACTTCATGTTGGTAATTCTATAGGTGGGGAGAATTGCAATGTATAGTATTCCTTACTTGTCTAATGACGATTTCATAATCTCTGAAAACCTTCAATCCTATAACTTTTAAATCTATGGCTTTCTTTAACCCTTGTACTAGAGCTTCATACTCGGTAGTGTTCTTTGTGCATTTGAACTCTAGTCTGCATGACAGGAAATGTCGTTTACCTTTCGGATCGGTGAGGATGCACCCTACCCCAGACCCTTCCTGTGATTTAGAGCCATCAAAGTATGAGGTCCAAACTTGTGGGCGAAATGTATCAACTCCTTCTTTACTGTCACTTTCCTCTTTTCCTTTGGTTTGTTCTGTGATTTCTAACGTAGGTTCCTAGCAGAAGAGGGTTTCCTCCGCCACCGTTGGCAATTCTTCTCAAAAAATCATTTCGGATTTTTGGGTAAGATGGACATCATATGAGAGAGGAGAGAAGTTCTCGAAGTAGGAGTCATAGGAATAATTACCTAGCACAGGGCAATCTGTCGATGAGGGTTCGTTTAGGGTTTCTAGGTCAGTGATAGTATGTTTCAAATATCTTTCCCTATCAATTTTGATCATATTATTTTGTCCCTTTAATGGTAGTCAAAGGTGTGCCTAGTCTATACTAAATTATCCGTTTAACTTTTTATACCAATCTCAACTTAATAATAACCCGTAAGCTTCTAGGATATCTACTATAATGATGTCAATCACTTGTAAAAATTTAGGATATATCGCTATTCTGATCATTACATCTTTGATATCTCCCATGAACTTCGCCTGGGTTCTGTCTAGTTGTATTACATGTTTATCGCTTCTGAGAGGGACTGCATTTAGTTTTTTTCAAATAGACAGTGGCATAACATTAGAGGATGCTCCTGAATCGACCAAACAATTATGGAGGTCTCTCTTAAAGACTTCAAATGTCAAAAGGAAAGGTGGGACAAAAGCTTTTCCTTCCTTATCTTCAGAGCAAGCGTTCACAGTTGGTTTATTTCCTAGATCTATGGGAGTTATATTTCTTCCTGGGTCAGTGCTTGTCATAGGGTTTTCTACTGATTTCAAATCTTGTAACATGAAGTCTTTTTGCTGAGGGATTTTACATATGTCCATAACTAATATATTTTCCTTCAACTTCTTCAAATCTTCTACTTTGTTGTAATCCATCTTGGGCGATTCCCATGTATGGATGTTTATAGGGTTTCTTCGGGGAGCGAAAGGTGATTTCGGGTGATCGGGAGCTGATCTCCCACCTGCGATTTGGGTCGTAGTAAGTTCGTTTGAGACAGGTTGACCCCTACTTCGTGTTTTCACAGCCAAGATTTCTGCAAGTGGTTCTTGAACCTCAAACAGGTCATCGGAAGGCATAGCTAGGTCGGGATCCCATATCAACATGGTTGTTTCTTCTAGTGGAGCAATTTATTCCTGATCAGAAATATTCATACTAGAGTCGCTTGATTGTTCGGTCAGGGAGACTTCATCTAAAAACCAGTTGGCCATCAAATTCATGGCAAGAACCCATTGAGGGCAGTCTCTTTCAGATTGGTTCTCTCGATGATAAGTGCAGAAAGATTTGGATGCTACATTTCCCAAATTGACATTTAGGTTGACTGGGGGAGGTTCAATTGCTTTGAATGGTGGGTTCCTTTTAAAGAAAGGCTTATAGGGTCTTTGGCCTTGGTTTCCTTCCCCTGCACTTCTCTTCATGTCTATGATTTCGCTTGATAGATTTTTGACCATGTGTTATAGGTCCTCTATGTCCCCATTTCCCTTTTCAGGAGCTTGTTCTATTTGTTTCCCTTGGGGTCTAGTGAGCAATAGTCCTCTCCGAGGAGGGGGTTGAGCTTATTTCTTAACTAAGGAGACCTGACTTTCTTTGCATCCTTTCATTTGGAACTCTATCATTTTGGCTTCTTCAAAATTCTTAGCTAGGGTTCGTTTGGCATCCCTCTTCACAAACATGGAAATAGAAGCTGGGAGAGCATTAGCATATACTTCGATTTCCAACTCCTGAGTAGGTTTAGCTTCGAGCTGGAATTTATTTAAGATAGTTGTGAATCTTTGGTTGAAGTCTTTGACCCTTTCCTTCGAACTCATGGTGGCGGCGAACAACTCAGCCATCAAATCTCCTGTAGTAGTTTCTTCTACAAATTTATCTAGAAAGTACTTTTGAAACTTCGTCCATATTATCAGGCTAATTGTTAAGTGTGGACACAAATCAATTCCCCCTAGTTTCACTACAAAACTAGAACAAAACAAGATAGTACACTACTCTTTCCTTAGATTTTGATTATCAAATGGGAAATGAATCTAGGACATGCCTTTTAAATATCGAAGATCCGACTTCACCAATGCAATCCAAGCTCCGTCGTAAGGCTTATGGAGAAATATCTGCAAAGAAACACAAGCCAACGAAGACAGGACTAACAGAGTCCATTTGATATGAAACTATGTACGTGATCAAGGAATCATACAATATGAACAAATAACATTCATATAGGAAAGAAAAGTATATCTGTAAGACTCTAGACTCTTGACAAAGCAAAGCTCAAAGCTAATATTCAAGCTCCAAAAACTTCAAGCTACAAAACTCAGCTAAGATCAAGCTTAATCCAACCAACTTTGTCCATGACAGCTGAAGAGGATAAGGTGAGGAGGTTAGGATGATCCCACTAAATCATGAATGTGAGTAATATCAAAACCATTCGAAGGACACCTCACCATAGAAGCATATCCTTCTAGAAGCATCGATAAGATGCTCATTTTTCCCACGTACAGAAATCGTCGCATCCTAGCTATAGTGTAGCCTGTGGAAACACTGCAATCTAGATTTAGAGAAGGATGCGGAAATCAGGCATCATTGCACCCTGCATATAGTATAGCCTACGACGATCTTCCTTAATAGGGTTTTTACAAAGGAAAATACAATTTCTTCTCTCAGGCAAAGTCCTTCTCCCTTCTTTCTTCAGGAATTCAGGCCACTGATCCTTCTAAAGACAAAGGATAGGTTTACATCATTAATGGTCATAAGAGTGACAAAAATAATGTGTAATGGTCCAGCTAGTTATGGATCCTACGGGTAAGTTAAAATACCATGTGGAAGCTGAATACTCAAAACTGTAGGGGAATAGCCTGCATACTACGTCTTCATGTTGGACATTAATAAGTCTGATAGCTAGTATGAATTTCTTGATATGATGTTCAGGCAATCCTGAAGTATCAAGGTAAAATTTGGGAAGTATCTTTTTTGGGTGTCGAGGAAGGTTATGTACTCTTCTAGGGATGGCCAAAGCATCTCTGGCCAACCAAGGTTCATTTTTTTGTGGTGGGTTTCCCCTCTCTTCATCATGGTCATTATGATCTTCCATATCTTTAGATTATGAGTGCTCTAAGTTAAACCCTTCTTCTTCCAAAAAATTGTTCGGCTTAGAGACGTTATCGGCTGGCATTTCAAGGATTAGATTAAGCGGATGTTCGATTTTGGTGACGGAGAAATCTATCAGGTATTCTACTGTGTGCACAAAAAATTGGTCGGGGGTATCGACCACTTGTCTTCTTATTTGTTTTATTCGAGGAAGTATGGGAGCTAAGGACAACGCACTGATCTCTCAGGTGTATGCTCTTGTGATTCTTATGAATTGATTCAATTCCTCGTGAGGGAGAGCATAAGGTATTTTCGGGTACAGGGGTTCTTCCTCATCTTGGAGTGAGTTACAAGTTTCAAGAGTACTCAATGTCTGTGGGTTGTCTTGGGAATGACTAGCCATGCATGCGGGATTTTTTGAATCTATAGGTTGTCTGAGATATTATGTGAAATATGTATTTAGCCATTCATTCTTCAGGCCCTCCTTCTAGTGCCAATTCTGTTGATGGGTCATAAATCCCTTTAACTCAACAGCAGGAACCAAACCTGCCACCGAGGCCCAATTAGATTCTGCAGTGTTTAATGGTGGAATGGTTCTCCAGATCTTGCGATCCAGCTGAAATAATCGATGGGCTTCACATGTTCTTATGAAGGTTTTCTCCTTCGGTTCGGACGTTCTCTTTTTTGTAGCATACCCCGAGCTTCGATCGAGTGTTCCATAAACTGTCACACCTGCCCTCGCGCCATGTGTGCCACCTTTTGTATTTCTATGGCCCATTCTGAGTCTTGCTTGATGTGCGATTTGACTATGTCGCGCAAGTCGACAAAGTCATCGGGTGTGCCAAACTCAGGGAGTTCGATGTCTTTCATCACCCGATTGATCTTGATCCAATTTTTCTCGCACCTGGCCCATTTCTCTTGGATTTCTCGGTGAGGTTACCGAGCCATTTTTTCCCAACACTTGGTCGATTTATTTATGCGATCAAGAATGCTTTTGTTCAACACCCAAATGTCGTGTTCTTCTATAGCTCAGCCCTGTTGGACTGCACCAATCTAGTCGACTCTCTCCATGACTTGTTGTTCTTTCTCATACCACCGTTCCATATCTTTTCACATCGCAAGTGCCATGAGGGTGTCTTCCTGGAGCTTAGTTATCCTTGCAGTGAATAGGTAACGCTCATCTATGAACTTATTGTAGGCCTCTTGAAACTCGCTCCTTAGAAACATCGTGACCTGTGTGGTATCCTGATAGTATTTCACCAAGTGGCGCAAATGTTCCAATTCCTTTAGGGCAACGACCAACTCCTCTTCATCTCTTTTAGCTCTGTCCAAGGTGGCATTTGTGATCACCATCTCTGCGTTGATGAGTTCGAACATTTTAGCATGCTCTGTGTTTATTAGATTTTCCTCCATAGTGATGAGGATGGAGCGATCTAGAGCGATCCTCCTCTTCTTGGTGGTTCTTTGGATGATAGCCTTCCTTTTCCGATCATAATTTATAACATGTATGTCAGCTACATCATCCACAGGTTTGGGAATCTGTTGATCACCCCATGTGAGTGTGTTTCCCAGACTTCTAATAGTATATACTTGTTCCAGACTAGGTCCTTGAGTTTCCTCCCTATTCTCCAAAGGCCCGGATTCTGTCTATCGCTCATTGGGGGTTTGAGTACCGATTGAAATAGAGCCATCGGGGATAGATTCGATACTTACTTGTTCATCGACCATTGAGATGTCGATTTCATGCTGTGGGGCTTCTTCCTTTGGCTCGTCCGACCCTGACTCGTCCTTCGGACTGTCTGCTCGGGTCTCTAGCGCATCAGGCAGCTTAGTGTCTAGGACACTCTCGAATTCCTTTTATTTCTATGGAACCTCCTGAATTTGGGCATCGGGCACAGGGGAATATATCTTCTCTGGTCCCTTTTCTTCTTTGATATGCATAGGGGTCATAAGAGATACTTATGGGATCTCATCATCGTCATATATCTTTATCATCTCACTTAAGGGTTTTGACAGACCGGTCCTCTATGATGCCTCAACGGTCCTTGGCTTAGTCGAAATGCCTGTCAGTGATCCAGTCGGTGGCGTTGTGAATTTAGGGTCGTCTAACCCAGTAATTTCATCAAGGTCTATGAATTGAGGGTCGCTTGGTCCCGTCTGTTTTTCATCCGAGTTGTCGGCAAGGAACCTTGGCATATTTATGATGTCTGGGTCATCTTACAGTTGATAAATTATCCATTACACATGTTCTAACATGAGTAACCCCTTCTCCCACGCGTCCTAAGCCTCGGGGGAACTTCTATCTTGCACCGGGGTTACCCTAGGAATCTTTGTTGTTTCGGTCTCTACCTAGGAAACTGTCACTGTCATTTCTTCTCTGACCCTGAGGGCCTCTTGAGCCGATTGTTATAGGATTATTGCATGTTAATCCAGGCTCGTGGCTTTGAACCTGGTCATCTTAGGGTCAGATTAGGGTCAGACATCATTGCAACAATTTCATCCCAATCCTGAGCATTTTCGATGAAGACCTCATCTTCGAACTTGTCGTGGGCGTAAGTCTAGAAGGACAACACTTGCGATGCGTGCTTCAATACTAAACCCCTTGGGTCATGTTTGTAGAAAYGACCGGTCTAGAAGCAGAACTCCAATTGGCCCAATCCTTCCTGCTTGGCTWGAGCGGTGTCTTTTACTAGGTAAAAACCTATATGGAATCCATAACATATAAATGTTCACTTCTTATCTTTCACCAAAGTAGTGTTGTAGCCTTATAGGATAGTTTGGTAGCATATCTCCTCTACTACTAGTCGATCAGGAACATGCACAGGTAGGAGATGAAGTGCTCCAATGGACCCGAAGACCCTAATGTAGGTATCGCGTTCGTCCAGATACCAGTGGCCAACTTTTTCTATCACCTTTTTGGTCGCAGCCGATAGTCTTGGACACTCTTTCTTGAAAACAATGAAATGAATGTGTGCAATGAATTCATCACATATGAGGGAGAAGGATTTTTTGTACATGTTCTCCCACAGGATGCTAAAGTAAATGTGGACCAAGATTTATGAGGCGTGCCAACTCAAGTTCATGCCGACAAAGACATTCCTGGCGCACATGATGTCCAGGAAATACGAAGCCATGTAAAAGGATGGAGTCTCTCCTTCTTTCTACGTCTGAGCATGTTGTATGTAGATGCTCAGTTGCTTTGAAATGATGGCTCCCCAACTGAAAGCTCTCCTGGAAATGGCCATTGTGTAATCTAGAGGCATCCATGCCTCTGAAAACCTAGAACAATCCTTCTCCCCATACAACTGACAAATGAGGGCCATTAGATAGATATACGGCTCTCTTGAGTTGGCCATTTGGTACCAGTCAGAGGTCCAATTGGTGTCTTTTTTATCTTCTCTCCACCATGAAGCCATCACCCGATCGGTGTCGTGGTGCTCGTAGAAGTTTACAATGAAAACGATGTGCAGTCGCTCCACTGGGTCTCTAAGCTTGTAATAACTATGCACCTCTACCAGAAGGAAAACCCCGACACACTCGCCATTGACGTCATTAATCAAACATTTTTGTGTGTCCATGTGGCCTATGAGCCACTTTAGGAGTTCTATGCAGGGGAAAACTGGAGTTCTTCTTGCCACCATGTGCACGTATGATCTTCGAATGTTCGGGAAAACTTCATCATCGAGCTTTCTCATATCGGGGTCGATGTGTGGGATATATTCCAAGAATTCTTCCTGGCTCATCTTCTCGAAGAGTTCTCCCCAGTGCGGGAGTGTTGTCTTGGTCCCTCTGCTTGCTTACGTGTCTCCAAAGGCTAGAGGTTGAGTGAAAACCTTCTTGGTGGATGTCCTGATGACTGGTTCCAGCCTTTGGACAAATTCTAGTTGTTTTGCGGCCACTGGGGAAGAGCCTTCTCCCACCTCTAGTTCCTTTAGCTTCGATGCTCTCAGAGATCGCCTGGTGGTTGATTTTATTGGAGGCATTGTTCTTGCAATCGAAACAATCCTTTAGGGTCGGTGTACAAAGTGACATTGGATACAAATGTATATACGAAATACGAAGTGAAAACACAGAAAATCGAAACTGGTGCATACCTATAACGCTTAATAAATTTTGTAGTTTGATACTCACGGGATCTCGAAAGCTTTTGGATTGCTTGTCTTGCTCCTCTAGATACTCTGAAACTCCTTCGCACGTAGAATGGTCTTGTTTAGAATGGCCCAAGAGAATTTAAATGGGGAAGAACTTATCGATCATATCAACCAATTAATTTGGGTGATGAGTGAATTTCAAACAAATCCACTGTCGAATCTCTGCAATTTAATTCATCGTGGGTTGATGGCGGAGGCGCGGGGGGTGATGTATTCTATCGGTAATTTCAAACGACCTTTTTATTCACACACGAAGTAGCAACTAATGTGAGATTCAGAATTAATTGGTCCCTTAAATGCTCTGAATCGAAACATATCTAGCACTAAAACGTCCCATTGTGTCGCTTTCCTATTGGGCGGATCAGGGATCGGCAATGTGTTATGGGTGTTTTCATTGATATCCTTCTGCAAAAAACCTCCAACACCGATCGATTGCATCGTACGGTGCTGACATGGAGAAACTGGCCTAGGACACGTGGTAATGAAGACTGGTGACTTAACTCACGAGTATTAGTCAGAGTCGAGACTTTCTTCCAGATGTGCATTCTTAAACTAAACCTAATATCATCGATGCCGAAAGGTATCGGGGATCGACAATCGAGGATAAATCTATCGCCTATTTTCCTTTGGGTTAACATCTTCGAAAAAATTGTCGATGTCGAAACGCTTCGGGAATTGGTGATCGGGGAAAACTCCTTAGCGTGGTCGCAATGTTCATCGTGATTCAGTTTTCTTCGATTCCGACAAGAGTGTCGGTTATCGGCTATCGACGATATCGTTTCTTTTCCTTTTGAACGTTACTCACCCGGCCTTTTACCAACGCCGAAGGGGATCGAATGTCAACGATCTCCATATGTGATACTTGTCGTGAAACAAAAACTTCCTTTCATCGATGCCGATAAAGATTGGCACTCGATGACTGAGGTTTTTCCGAGTGATTCTTTTACTCATCTTAATTCCTTCCGATGTTGAATTTTGAAGCGCGTCGGGTGAAGTGCTTTGGCTATTTGATTCCTTATTTAAGTGTTAAGATTCTTCAATTCATGGGGTTTTCATAAGCTAGACAAACTTGAAAAGCCAGTGAGAGTCAAGAGAAAAAGCAAAGACAAAACCTTCCTCAAAAGAAAATTGAATTCAGACAGTGCAAAGATTAAGTGGTCCCCAAAAAGAAATAAAATTGACATAGGATTTTTTAGGGTGTGTTGAGTGCTCAACAGTTTCCTCACGCGTTCATTCACCCATTTGTTCACTGCTCATCCTATCTCATGGAGTCTACACTCCATCCATCCCTTCACTCACTCATCTTCCTCATTTTGGTGTCTTGGCTTGGGAAAGGAACACGAACTACTAAAGAGAAGCCACGATTTTGTTGGTTATAGAGATTGTTGGTGTAGTCCAGCCTTGACCTGAGGCCTACATGTCTGAGATTCTTAGCCTGTGACGAAATTTGATCACACCTGCGAGTCCTGAGAGTCCCATCATGGAGATTCTGGATCAACTGCACTAGAGCCTTGAATGGAGAGGGACTGCCTGAGGGACTGTGTGGCAGAGAAGAGTGGAGGTCTATTATCTTGGGTGGTGTAAGCTAGGTAGAAGAGAGTTGGGTACTTGGATTGTTGTGAGTGTTGGAGAAGATTGTGAGAGCTTGAGTACTAACTGGTTTGGGAAGCCAAGTAACACTCTAGAACCATCCTTATGGATTCATAGCCCCAACTCAGAGGTGACATTGTTGTTGAGACTAGGAACATCAGTGTCTATGGTTGGGTGGAACGTCCTTGGTCTGCAACTAGTTGGTGTCTTCTTTTATAAAAGATAAGTTCTCTCTGTTGTGGTTTCCTTTGCTTGTTATTTTCATTGTGTTTCAAATTACTATACCTGAGATTGTACCTATAATATGCATGCTTGCTAGTTAATGTTGTGTATGATATATCATGCATGTATTTTATGTTGTGGTATGAATCTTGATCATTGCATGTATGTATTTCATGCTTCTTTATTAATTGATTTTTATCAGAGTTTCCAAATCCACCAAGAGGTGCGTTCTTGGTGTGGCATTCCCCTCCTGTGGGAGGCTAGGTATGTTACAGTTGGTAACAGAGAATAGTTGTAGTGGCATTTTCTGACTTTGGTGGCTTGGGAAATTACAAGTTGTGAAAATTGTTATAGTAGGCGAACTCTACAAAAGGTAGGTAACTCTCCCAATGGGTTTGATTATCCATAACATACATCCTTAGCATGTCTTCCATAACTTGATTTACTCTTTTAGTTTTCCCATCTGTTTCAATATGATATGTTGTGCTTAAGTTCAAATGAGTCCCCAGTGTTGAATGCAAACTTGTCCAAAACCTAGATGTGAATTGAGAGTCCCTACCTGAAATGATCTTCTTGGGTAACCCATGAAGAAAGACGACTTCACGTATAAAAACACATGCCACATCAGTGACATCATAAGTGTCTCTAACTAGAATAAAATGAGAACTCTTGGTTAACTTATGAACTATCACAAGAATGGCATTGTGTTTGTGCGATGTGAGTGGAAATCCCACAACAAAATCCATAGAAATCACTTCCCACTTGGACATAGGAACATCATGTGATTGTAGGAGACTTGTCAGGTGGTGACGATCAGCCTTCACTTGCTGACACTCAAGGCACTTCTCGACGAACTAGACTACATCACGCTTCATGACTACCCTGAAGAAAAGATTCTTCAGGTTTGCGTACATTTTCTTCACACCTGGATGCGCACAGTAAAGTGCTCTATGGGCCTCCTTGAGTATGATGCTTTGAATATCCCATCCTTTCGGGGATGTATATCCTTCCCTGATATCTTAACAATCCATCTTCTTCAAGGCTATATCCTTCATACTTTGGCTTTAACTGCCTCCCACTCTGGAGGGTTGAAGTAACCTTTAAATACCAACTATCTCCAACAAGTTGCCCTGACACTTGCTCCCTCGGATCAACTTTCAAGGGCACCAAGGAGAAAATATGTAGTCTCCTACTCAGGACATTTGCGACCACATTCTCTTTTCCCTTTATGTATGAAATACCAAAATCGTACTCACTCATAAAATCACTCCATTGCCTCTGCCTGGCATTGAGATCCCTTTGAGTGAAGAGATGCTTTAAGATTTTGTGGTGTATTTTGAGCTCAAATCTTCACCCCACTAGATAATGCCTCCAAAGTTTCAGAGCTAACATTACAACTGCCAACTCTAAATCATGAGTAGCATATAACTCCTCATGTTGTTTCAACTTTCTTGATGCATACACTATCACTCCCCCATCCAACATTAATGTTGGGTTGTTATATTCTTTGCAGTGAAAGTCAAGTTGAGGTAAATCGACTAGCGGTCGAAGGTGGAAGTGGATCAACAGCAGGTCGAAGACGAGGTAGATCGACAACAATTCAAAGGTCGAGGAAGTCAACCAGGAAAAGTCGAAGTCGAAGAGATCGATGAAAATTCAATCGACAAGATGTCAAAGTGCGGGTGTGAGATGATCGATTAGAGACCGAATGAAGGTTGATTGGTAACCCGACTTGGAAGTCAATTGTAACAGAATCTCAAGATTTGTGAGGTTTGTAGCCAATGATATGCACAGATCTGTAACCGATTTTTGGGCGCCAATATTTAGGGTTTTGCATGTTGTAAAGTCTATAAAGAGGCATTTTGTAAGGCTGTAAAGGCTAATGTTGTAATTGTATAATACAATTATGCAGGTTAATGCATGTGTAGGTATAGGTTGTTTGTCATGCATATGTAAGACGATTTGGCTACAACGTTGTTATTTCCTATGCAAGAGGGTATGATGTCGATTGTGTCTTAAATGTGGACCAAGGTTAGGCATGTAACCTTTCATTCTGATTGAATAAGACAACAAGAGAGAAAAACGCTCAAAGGGATGTTGGTTTCTCCCAGTTAAGGGTTCCAGGGTAAAATCTTGTTGTATTGTGTGATTGCTTGTTTCATTTACGTTCTTGATTAAATTATTCTTCTCTTCTGCTAGGATTAGTGTGGAAGAGTCTTTCATTTCCTAACATTTGGTATCATAGCTTAGGTTTTCCCTGACAAGTGAGTGTTCATAGCGGTGTTATGCTTTGGCGAGCATTTCAGATCTTGATTTGCCAATCTTGATTTTGAGGACTAAACCGTAGGTACAATAAGAGTCGTAAGTCATAAATTGTGTTAAAGATCATGGTAAAGAATGTCAAGAAGTTCCAGAATAGAGATAAAAAAAATCAATAGTCAGAATTTTGAGCTTTGGAAGCTTAAGATGGAAGATCTTCTTGTGGATTGAGAAAAATGGGCAATGGTCTGTCCAAGTACCCAACCAACATGCATGTCGATGGAATAATGGGAGAAAATGAAAAGAAGAGAAAGAAGTATAATTCATCTTTGTCTTGCAGATTTGGTGCGACTAAATGTCTCGGGTGAAGATTCGGCCAAGCAACTATGGGACAAGCTGGGAAGATTATACCAGTCGAAGTATCTCGTAAATAAGTTGTTTCTCATAAAGAAATTGTATCTTCTGAGGATGAGTGATGGCAGTTGGGTGACTGAGCATTTAAATAATTTTAATATCGTGTTAAGCCTATTATCGTCTGTGGATATTAAGATCATTGATGAGGAGAAGTGAATTATCCTATTATGTTCTTTTCCAGACTCCTGGGATAGCTTAGTCATGGCTATTGGGAGTAATACAACCACATTAGTGCTAGAGGACGTGGTTGCTTCTCTGTTGTCGGAATAAATGAGAAGGAAGAACATGGAAGGATCGACCAAATATGCTCTAGTAGTGACAGGTCGACTGATAAACAAAGATAAAGGCAGATTCTCCGGTAGAAAGTTCAAGTTGAAGGGTAGATCTAAATCCTATGTTTAGTTGATGCAAAGATGATGGAAATACAATAAAGCTGGGCATTACAAAAAGGACTGTATGTCGAAGGCAACATAAGTCAGTGCTATATTTGAAGAGAAGCAGTCGAGTGAGAGAAAGATGACCTCAAAAAAGGGAGGTGATGTGTATCTAGCGTCAACCAGTACACAATCGAATAAAGATGTTTGGTTGATTCACTCAAGAGTATCCTATCATATGACACCACATAAATAATGGTTCTTTGAATATGAACAATATGATATGGGTGATGTGTTCCTAGGGGACAAATTGACAACTAGAATTGTTGGACGAGGAAGAGTTCGACTAACACTGCAATATGTGAGGAAAAGAACCTTTCCAGGTGTGCTACATATTCTGGGTTTGGAAAGAAACCTAATATATGTCAGGAATAATAGTGATGTAGGTGTGCATACTATGTTTCAGAGGGATTCGTGCAAGATGGTCAGAGGTGAGATGGTCTTAATGAGAGGAGTTCGGATTGGTACCATGTACAAATTGTTAGGGAATGTCGACTTGACTGTATGCAACAACATCGTTGCTCCTGAAATCGACTTGACTGTGACTCGAACCGACTCGATATTGACACAACTTGACTCGACTCGAGCCAAGTCGATTCAAATCAACTCAACAAGACATGATGAACTCTACTTGACCAGGTTATGGAATGAGAGGATGGGACACATTGGAGAAAAAGGACTTCGAGCTATGAAAAGTAAAGGTATGGTTGTTATTGGGCTAATTTTTAAGTGTGGACACAAATCAATCCCCTTAGGTTCACTGCGAAACTAGAACAAAACAAGATAGTACACTACTCTTTCCTTAGATTTCAATTATCAAATGAGAAATGGATCTAGAACATACCTTTTAAATATCGAAGATCTGACTTCGCCAATACAATCCAAGCTCCATCGCGAGGCTTATGGAGAAATATCTGCAAATAAACACAAGCCAATGAAGACAAGAATAACAGAGTCGATTTGATATTAAACTATGTACGTGATCAAGGAATCATACAATATGAACAAATAATATTCATATAGGAAAGAAAAGTATATCTGTATTAAAGAATGTGGAAGAAAGATACAACTAGATGCCTTGATGTTGTCAGGTTCCTTCCAACAGTTCCTTACTTCCCACACACTTCTACTCCATGGATTCTGAGACTGTAGATCTGATAGCTTCTCACAATCTATATTGACAAAGCAAAGCTCAAAACAAACATAGGCCCAAAAACTCCAAGCTACAAAACTCAATAACAATCCAATCTAACTTTCTCCATGAGAGCTCCTCTCCTTTTATAAGCTGAAGAGGATAAGGTGAGGAGGTTAGGATGATCCCACTAAATCATGAAAGTGAGTAAGATCCAAACCGTTCGGAGGCCACCTCACCATAGAAGCATCTCCTTCTAGAAGCATCGAGAAGACGCTCATTTTTTCCACGTACAGGAATTTTTGCACCCTAGCTATAGAGAAACCTGCGGAAACTCTGCAACCTAGCTATAGAGCAAGGTGTGAAAATCAGGCATTTTCACACCCTGTGTATAGTGCAACCTGCGGAAATCCTCCTTAATAGGGTTTTTACAAAGGAAAATACAACTTCTTCTCTCTGGAAAATTCCTTCTCACTTCTTTCTTTAGGAATTCAGGCCACTGACCCCTGTGAAGGCAACATATAGGTTTACATCATTAACGGTCATAGGGATGACGAAAATAATGTGTAACAGAGAGCCCCCCAAAGTATGAAGTTAGAACAAAGTGATGGCTAAAATACTTTGTCGGGTGTGTGTAGGGAACAAGGAACATGTCGGTCGGAAACCTGCCAACAAATAAGGAAATACAGTACAATAATATATCATCACTGAGGTAGGCATTCCCATACTCAGAATACTAATGAATCAAAGCATAAATGCCAACATGCAAAGATCCATGTCAATTAATATAGGTCATGGCCACCAAACATACATTGTGGATCCATGCCAATATGACTCAAATATGAACATAGCCACCAAAAATACACTGTGGATTTATGTGTTAAAAGAATCAAATTTGAACATAGCCACCAAAAATACATTGTGGATCTATGTGTTAAAGACTCAAATTTGAACATAGCCATGAGACATACAATGTGGATCTATGTAATAGTACAATATGAACATACTCCAACGCAACCAGAATCTATCAAAAAAGATTCAGGGTCTTCATCTCCACCACTCTATAGTACGAATCTAACCATGTGAATACATGTGTCGAAGTCAAACATGGTAGAAACCACTTGATTACTGATCATTAATGAATACTGTTAACAAGTGTGAAGGAAATCACCATTAATGTCAATGACTCCCAAGGTACACTAGTACAAACCAACGGGTGTGAATTAATGAATTGAAGTTGAAAACTTGGCGAAATCTCTCAATCAATGGTCAATAACGAAAACCCACTATCAAAAGAGAGGAAACCTTCCATTGAGGCATGCAAGTTCCAAGGTACCAATTAGTTTCTAAGTTTAATTCCTAGATAATGAGTTGAAGTCGACAGGAAAAGACTTGTCACAGGAGGGCCTTAATGTATCCCCCATCAATAACACGAAACGGGTAACAAGATTTGAAGTAGATCAGAGTAACCAGTGACTCAGGACTGAATCAGGGATGGCCGACGCAATGTAAGGCTTAAGGACTACAAAAATGGTCGATGCAATAGAAGGCTTTCTGGGTTGAAATTCTCTTTGAACATATTGACGACACAAAAATTGTCTTGGAAACACTGACTCAACAACAGGGATCACAGACCAATTTGTAATCTTATAAAGGAGTATGATCAAGATACAAGTGGGTTTTCAAACCTAGACACAAAGCAAGTGAAAGGGTGTCATGTTCAAAAGAGACTCTTCCATAGAATACAGGTTTAGATACATTTCTTTCCCAATTTTCCCCCACCATTTATGGCGAGTACCTCTTTATTTTTACACAAGCTTGAGGAGGATAACATATGATTGGACAGTAAGCTCATCCTTCGGATGAGTCCCTCGGAGTATGTTTAACGAACCCTAAGAAGGAGTGGTTCGGTCCCATATGGGCCTTTCGATGTTTGTTTTATGAGTCCAAAGAAAGAAAACTCGGGGGTCTTTCATGTTTTGAGAGTCTGAAAAACACTTAAAGAGAACTCTCTCAGTTCCTTTTTCATAAATTAGTCTGATGAGATCAAAAAAGAGATAAAATATCGTTCAACAAACGTTTTCTTCAAATAATTTAACGAACGTGAAAAGAACAAGATCGCTCGACAATCTTTTCATGTTTAGAGAGTCTAAAAAGAGCTTAAAGGGAACTCTAGGGGGTTCCTTTTTCGTATAACCTCTACGAGTTTGAAAAAGTGATAAAACTTTACTCGGTTACATTCTCAGGTATTTACAAGCATGAGAGAGAACAAATACTAAGCTCAATAACTTAACTCATGTATTTACGAGCATGAGAAAGAACAAAGACTAAGCTCGAGATTGTTTTCATTTTTACACAAGCTTTAAAACAAAACAAAACTATGCTTGTGATAGATTTTATTTTTTCACAAGCTTAAAACTAAACTAAACTATGCTTGGACCTGGTTTCATTTTTACACAAGCTTGAACCAGAGGAAACTTTGCTTGAGGTGGGTGGTTTCATTTTTACACAAGCTTGAACCAAAGTGAAAACTATGCTGGTGACTTCCCAATGCATGGTTGGTACCTAGCCCCCAGCTTAAGAAGCTAGTGGCTCAACTTCAGCATGAAGTCCAGAGGTTGGAAGCATTGCCCCCCAAGCTTTGTTTCATTCAACTACAAAGGTAGATGAAATGAAGCTTCAAATACTAGACGAAGGACTTGACTCAAACAGAGAGGGGGAACAAATCTATTTCATTTTTTAACGAGCTTGCCACAGAGAAGAAAAACTATGCTCGAGAATCCGGGTGCAATCCCCATACCTCTGTTTCATTTTTTAACGAGCTTGATATAGAAACAAGAATTATGCTCGTAACCTCTGTTTTATTTTAACGAGCTTGCCACAAAGAAGAAAAAACTATCCTCACAGCTGGTTTCATTTTTTAACAAGCTTGAAAGAAGAAAATCATGCTCAGGGTTAGTTTCATTTTTTAACGAGCTTGAAATCAGAAAAGCATGCTCAACGACTCTCTTCTTGATCGTGGCTTCCAAGAGGATGATGCTCTGGAAGGACACCATGTCAAGGGACAAAATTGGGTCATGGCTTCCAAGAGATATTCACTAGATAGAAGAAACACACTCTGGAAGGACACCATGTCGAGGGTCACGACGAGGGTAGGAGATCAAACTGTAAATACCCTATCGAAGAGATCACCATGTCAACTACCGAATCTAAGTCATAAGAGATTGAGCTCACGGTGAGAGGCTCGTCTGCATCAGTAGTTGAAGGCATGGGAGACAACGCAACATAATTGACCCGTGGCAAGGGTGATACTGTATGCATATAAGAACCATTTAAGGAGGTAATCCAGTCAGGACCGATGAATGAAAGTTGATCAATAGTCACAATTCTTCCATCGTGAGGGAAATATATCACACAAAAAAGAGTGGACACAATAGCTTTCATGGCATAGACATAATCTCTCCCAAGGAATAAAGTGAAATCCAAGGGGTCTTGGACTACCATGACGTCAATAAAGACAGTTTTCCCACCCAAAGTTACAGGAAACTGAGGAAGGGTCCCTAAAGGTTGACTAGTTCTTCTGTTAAAAGCTAATAGATTATGCATAACTAGTGCAAGCTGAGGATAACCGAAAGCTTTCCAAGCAATAGAGGACAAAATACTAACGGACGYGCCTTCATCTATCAACGTCTGAGGAACATCCCGACCAAAAACCTGTACTCTAATATAGAAAGGAATGTGAGAGGGAAGATGAGGTCCATTTAGCACACCCCAATTAAAAAGTATGGCCTCATTACTTGGAGGGGGTTCCACAGGAGAAGGAGGAATACCCCCCAGCACGGTAGAGTCTGTATCAACGAGAAAAACGTGGGTAGTATCAGGTTTACTCTGGAGCGAGAGAGTAGGATCAACTGATGACGAGATCAGATCGACCACTTGGGTTTCATTCTCCAAGGGGAGAATGGGGTCAACGGGTGAAAATGGATCAACCGCTTGGGTTTCACTCTCTCGCAGGAGAGTGGGATTGACCGAGGATGGGATCGKATCAACCACTTTGTCAACTGGTTCAACTAAGGGCGTGACCAGATTGAATACATGATCAATCGAATTGACTGACAAAGGGACCGAATTGATCATTCCATCAACTATAGGTGGGTCAAGAGTAAGCTTGTGATAAGMAACTGGAAGTCGGGGTTGTGAAACAGTCATGTCTTCCAGTAATTTCGAGGCTTCGTTTATACAAGGGAAAAGGTGAGTTAGATGACTCCCTTTGCATAACATACACGGTAACTTGAGCCAATTTCGTTATCGAGTTATTTGTTAAGTGCAGACTCAAATCAATCCCCCTACCTTAACTACGAAACTAGAACAAAACAAGACAGTATACACTACTCTTTCCTTAGATTTCAATTATCAAATGAGAAATGGATCTAGACCATACCTTTTAAATATCGAAGATCTGACTTCGCCAATGCAATCCAAGCTCCGTTGTGAGGATTATGGAGAAATATTTGCAAATAAACACAAGCCAACAAAGACAAGAATAACAGAGTCTATTTGATATGAATCTATGTATGTGATCAAGGAATCATACAATATGAACAAATAACATTCATATAGGAAAGAAAAGTATATCTGTATTAAAGAATGTGGAAGAAAGATACAACCAGATGCCTTGATGTTGTCAGGTTCCTTCCAATAGTTCCTTGCTTCCCACACACTTCTACTCCACGGATTTTGAGACTGTAGATCTGATAGTTGCTCACAATCTATCTTGACAAAGCAAAGCTCAAAACCAACATAGGCCCAAAAACTCCAAACTACAAAACTCAATAATAATCCAATCTAACTTTCTCCATGAGAGTTCCTCTCCTTTTATAAGTTGAAGAGGATAAGGTGAGGAGGTTAGGATGATCCCACTAAATCATGAAAGTGAGTAAGATCCAAACCATTCAGAGGCCACCTCACCATAGAAGCTTCTCCTTCTAGAAGCATCGAGAAGACACTCATTTTTCCCATGTACAAGAATTTATGCACCCTAGCTATAGAGCAACCTGCGGAAACTCCGCAACATAGCTATAGAGCAAGGTGCATAAATCAGGCATTTCTACACCCTGTGTATAGTGCAACCTGCGAAAATCCTCCTTGATAGGGTTTTTACAAAGGAAAATACAACTTCTTCTCTCAGAAAAAGTCCTTTTCCCTTCTTTATTCAGGAATTCAGAGCACTGACCCCTATGAAGGCGAAGGCAACATATAGGTTTACATCATTAACGGTCATAGGGATGACGAAAATAATGTGTAACAATGGTCGAAGGTTTTCCTCAATGTGGTTTAGAAGTCAACTTTTGTGAACATTGCATATATGGAAAACAAAGTTGGATGATGTTCCCATCTGGAGCGACAACGGAAAATGGGATTCTAGCGCTGGTGCATAGTGATGTGTTTGGCCCGGTTACAATGCGTTCACTTAGTGGATCCCTTTATTATGTCTCCTTCATAGATGATTTCTCCAGGAAGACACATGTATATTTCTCGAGGAAGAAATAAGAGGTTTTCGAGATATTTAAGGATTTTAAAGCTCTTGTGGAAAACCAGACAAAGAAAAGGATTAAAGTGTTGAGGACTGAAAGTGGTGGTAAATTCTGTGGAAATGAATTTTATCAATTCTGTAAGTAGTGTGGCATAGCATGCCAAAATACCACACCATATACCCCACAACAAAATGGAGTTGTCAAGAGAATGAGTAGAATGTTGATGGATAAGGCAAGGAGCATGCTCAGTGGTGTTGGGCTTGCAGAAGAATTATGGATGGAGGCAACCAAGACTGCAAAATATCTAGTAAATATCTCTCCTTCGTCGGCGCTAGTCAACATGACTCCAAATGAGGTATGGTCTGGTAAGAAGCATTCAATGTCACATCTCAAAGTATTTGGTTGTGATGCATTTATGCATGTTCCCAAGGAAAAAAGGAGCAAGTTGGACAAGAAGGCAATCAAATGTATTTTCATCGGATATAAAGAAGGGATGAAAGGATATAAGATCTGGGATCTTGCATCAAGGAGAACAATGTACAATCGATATGTGGTCTTCAGAGAAGTCAAAGGTAAATCCGAGCCTAAGGAATTTGTTCAGATGGACAATAATCTTGATACGGTGCGGTTTGAACTGAGGAACGAAGAAGATGATTCAGATGAGTTGATTGAATCTCAGGAAAAGGTGGAGCATCTGACTCTGATGGTAAGGAGGTCATAAATAATAAGAAAATTGGTTTAAACATATAGTCTTTCGACTTCTATTCCACATTCATGCTAATTGCCATCGACGATGAGCCCAAGTCGTCTGGTGAGGCAGTCGACTCGGCAAAGGGTAAACTTTGGAAGGATGCCATGGTTGAAGAGATGGAATCCTTATGTAAGAATGAGACATGGGATTTGGTCAAGTTACCTAGACGAAGGAAGCTCGTTGGTAGCAAGTGGGTGTTCAAGAAGAAGATGAATGCGACAGGTCAATTCGAGAATTTCAAAGATCAACTGGTAGCGAAAGGTTATTCCCAAGTCGAGGCACTCTACTTCGGTGAAACTTTTTCCCCTTTTGCAAGACTAACTTCCATTAGAGTACTAATGACTTTGGCTGCAACATTCGATCTGGAGATAGAACAGATGGATGTGAAAACAATGTTCCTACATGGGAACCTGGAAGAAGAAATCTACATGAAATAGCCTGAAGGATTTGTAGTAAAGGGCAAGCAAGAGTTGGTGTGCCAACTCAAAAGATCCCTTTATGGTCTAAAGCAATCGCCAAGGATGTAGTAGCATAAGTTTGAATCTTACATCTTTAGTTTGGGATTTGTGAGAAGCAAAGTTGATCACTGCATATATTCCAAGGAAGAAGGTGGGTGTTTCATATATGTAGCTTTGTATGTCAACGACATGTTGCTGATTGGAAACAACATGGATGCAATAAAGGAGGTGAAGAAGCAACTATCCTCCAAGTTTGACATGAAGGATCTCAGTGCATCTAACTTCATTCAAGGAATGGATATTAAGAGAGATCGAGCTGCTAGAAATCTTTGGTTGAATCAGACGAAGTATATTGAAACAGTTATGAAGCGATTCAACATGCAGGATTGCAAACAGATGAAAGTGCCAATTCCAGTGGGAGTAAGGCTTATTGTTGAATAGTGTCCAAAGACATAGGAAGAGATATAGGACATGGCACGTGTTCCCTATGCAAGTGTTGATAGTAGTCTAATGTATGTGATGGTCTGCACTTGAGCATACATTTCCCATGCAGTGGGACTGTTGAGGAGGTACATGTCGACACCTGGAAAGGAGCACTGGCCAATTGTCAAGAGATTATTTAGGTATTTGTGTGGCACAAAGGACTATGATGTATGCTACCAAGGAAGACCCGGAGGTAACAGTGGTAAAGTAGATGTACATGGCTTTGCCGATGTTGATTGGGCTGGAGAACTGGATTGACAAAAATCGACTAGAGGTTATGTCTTCAAGTTGTTTGGTGGAGCAATAAGTTGGATGAGAAAACAACATACGGTCGTAGCCTTGTCAACAACAGAAGCTTAATACATGGCATCCCCTCATGGAAGCAAGGAAGTGGTATGGATTCAAAGGTTGTGTTCAGGAATCAGGTTTGAGCAAAGAGCTATGAAGCTGAGTTGCGACAGTCAAAGCACAATATTTTTGGCAAAAAACCTTGCTTATCATTCAAAGACTAAGCAGATTTATGTACAATACCATTTCGTAAGAGATATGGTGGAAAGTAACAAGGTGGTACTGGAGAAAGTAGACACGTTAGAAAACATAACAGACTCGTTAACCAAGTATGTGAGTGTTGTGAAGTTCTCTTGGTGCAGAGAGGCAATGAGCATTGTTTCCCGGGGTCTATGAACAAAAGTTCAGGAATCTCATGTTTTAGAAAAGAAAAAAACAAGGGGGAGAATGTTGGGTTGTTATATTCTTTACAACGAAAGCCGATTCGAGGTAAATCGACTGGTGGTCGAAGTTCAAAGTGGATCAAGGTTAATGCATGTGTAGGTATAGGTTTTTGGTCATGCATATTTAAGCCGATTTGGCTACAGGGTTGTGCTTGCCTGTGCAAGTGGGTATGATGTCGATTATGTCTTAGGTGTGGACCAAGGTTATGCATGTAACCTTTTATTCTGATTGAATAAGACAACAAGAGAGTACAACACTCAAAGGAATGCTAGTTTCTCCCGGTTAAGGGTTCTAGTGTAAAATATTGGTGCATTGTGTGATTGCTTGTTTCATTTACATTCTTGATTAAATTCTTCTTCTTTTCTGCTAGAATTAGTGTGGAAGTGTCTTGCATTTCCTGACAATTATCATGGCCCCCAATCCTTTCTTCAAGGCATCCGTGCAGATTGTGAAGTCTTTTTCCATATCCGACACTCGTAGAATTGACGCACTTGTTAGTAACCTCTTAAGCTTGATGAATGCAATATCGCATTCCTCTGTCCTTTCATACGTGACCCCTTGCGCTACAAGGTGGTGATGGGTTTTGTTATCTTTGAGAACCCTCCACAAACCTTCGATAATAGCCAGCTAGCACCATGAAGCTTCTCACCTCATGACCATTTTTCGGCAATGGCCAATCCATAACAACATTCACCTTTTCCGGGTCCACAAAAATTCCTTCACTAGAAATGATATGACCTAAATAGTGAATCTATTTCTGCAAGAAAGAACACTTCAACAACTTGCCATACAACTTGTTCTCTCTAAGGCATGACAACATCGCTCGCAAGTGTTCCTCATGTTCTCTTTCGTTCTTGAAATAGATGAGGATATCATCAAGAAAGATGTGTACAAAGCGGTCTAGGTACTTTCAGAATACACCATTCATGAGGCTCATGAATATTGTTGGTGCATTGGTCAAACCAAAAGGTACGACAATGAACTCTTAATTCCCAAACTGAGTTCAAAAGGCAGTTTTCAGAATATCGCCTTCCTTATTCCTTAACTAGTGATACCTTGATCGCAGATCTATTTTTGAGAAAATCGTCGCTCCTTTCATATGATCAAAGAGATCATCTATCTGTGGCATCGTGTGCCTATTCTTCACTGTAGCACGGTTCAAGTCCATGTAATCTATACATAGTCGTAAGGAACCGTCCTTCTTCTTGACAAAAATTACTGGTGCACCCCAAGGTGAGACACTGGACCTTATTAGCCCCAATTCAAGTAGTTTCTTCAACTGCATCTGCAACTCACAAAGTTATGGTGTCCTCATCCTATACCTTGTCTTGGAAATTGGCCAGGTCTTAGATCAATGGTAAAATCAATCTCCCTATTAGGAGGCAACCCTGGTAAATCTTTTGGAAAAACATCCTTAAATTCTGACAGAATTGGATAATGATCCATAGAGGGTCCTTTCCCCTCATTGACTACTTACACTACATATAATTGACAACCTTGCCTTGTGCAACTATTAACCTTCATTGTCGAGATAAAGTGTAGAGACACCTTCCTCTATATACCATGGATCTCTACTGACCTTCCTTCATAATCAACACAAAGCACCCTCTTTGTGAAACAATCTACCATAGCTCAATGGGATTATAACCAGTCCATCCCAATGATTAGATCATAGGTCCCTAGGACATTGACGTACACCTTCAACCCAGTAGTACACACTCCTAGGTCTACAAGACAATTATCGATGCTAGGTCCTACTGCTTGTTTTCTCCCCGAAGCCATCTCGACTTATTTAAAGTCATCATGTTCGTAGGCTTCCAACTCACATTTTTTTAATGCACAAGGTGAAATGAAACTATCTATAGCACCAAAATCAAATAAAATTTTAACATTGACATGATTTAGCATACTTGATGACTCCACCACCGTGTATTGTTGTTCTGCATGGCGATTATTGACCACTGCATAATTATGGTGGCTACTACTCGCTCTTCCTATCGGGGCCTTTCCTTCTCTATGCACAAAGCCTGATTGTGACTATGGATAGTCATGTTGGTAATGGGGTCCTCCACATCCCCAACAAGTAACACAATATGGAACCTATACAATGACCTATGAAGGCCTATGAAATGAGTTCCTTCCCCTAGAGCCCCTTCCCCTATGAGTTTCTCTCTGAGAATTTCATGGACCTGCTTGCATCGTGGGTGATGAGTGGGATGTTTTACTTGTTGCCATTGAAATACCTGCTGAAACTGTTTTAGGTGTGGTTCTATTCCCATAAGGAGGTGGCCTAGATCTTCCTCCCCGAGAGAGGGTCCTAGGGGTCCTTCCCCACGAATCCATGTGGTTGTGGAATAGTTGATCTCATACCTTCTTTTAAGCTCATAAGCTCTTCGGCGTAATGAGCACTTTCAAATGCTTCAGCCACTGATGATGGTTTCCACATCTGCACCATGGCCCTTATATTAGGGTTTAACCCATACACAAAACGTTCTACTTGTCGTTGATCGGTATCCATGTAGGAGATGTACTTTACTAACTCCATGAACTTGATTTCGTATTCTTTTGTAGTTTTATTTCTCTGAACTAGAGCATGAAATGCTCCTACCTGTTGTTCCTCATAGTAAGCAGGAAAATATTTCCTCTGGAACCTTTCCTAAAAAATATCCCATGAGACGGTGTCTAGGGTAAGGTGCAACTGCCTCTCTAGATTACCCCACTATTTCAAGGCATTGTCCCTCAACTAAAAGATAGTTATCTTCGCTTTTGACGTGGAAGCATAGTCTCTCAAGGCAAAACATCTTGTCATTCCTTCCAACCATGCCTCTGCACGTTCACTTGCATGTCCCCCGAAAAACTCTGGGAGTTTGATTTTATGTATTTCTCTAGTGATGTCCCATGGTGGAGGCCTTCCCTCTGAGTCCCTCATCACTTCTAGGTTACCCACTCCAGATGGTAGGGGTTCCCCTTCCACATATGTTGACTAGCATCCCTATAATGTCTGAGCGCAATATGAGAGCTAATTCAAGCAATGTTGGTGGCGACACTAACGTTGGTGGTCCTTGCGATGATGTTCCCCAACCCCGATTTCCCCGATTTCTAACCATTTTGAATACGAAACCTGCATTCAAATCGAATGTTTATTAGAGAAAAGTTAGGGCATTATAGGTTTTACTAGAACTTAAACTTGGAAGGATGAGGTGTTCATGGTCTTTGGACCTTCTCATCTCATGCGGTTAAGGCTCTCCACCCCCAATCTGCACACAATCGAGTCTGAGCGTGTGATCTCAGCCCCATCACCAACTGCTAGGAGGGCATCCCCATGGACGCCCAA
Organism: Picea engelmannii; assembly: GCA_009831015.1. Taxonomy (NCBI): domain Eukaryota; kingdom Viridiplantae; phylum Streptophyta; class Pinopsida; order Pinales; family Pinaceae; genus Picea; species Picea engelmannii. Next base: position 435,756 of record ML785100.1, on the reverse strand, counting down.
TCCGATTAGGATGCATGTTTTTCACCCAGGCGACCCAACTTCCATTCTCGGAAACGAATCATGTGACTAGTCGTTCTTGCAGATTTGGCTATGTACTCAGTCGAGTCTGAGTCAAATGGTTTAATTCAAAGCATTTTTCAGTTTCTCAAACCCAGGTTCAAAACCCCTCGAAGATATGTTGTCGTGCGAAGGTGACCAACATAGTTACCTGTAGACTGGGTGGAAGCCCTGACAGCCTTGACAACTCATGGATGCCTTTTAATATATATATATATATATATATATATTATTTAGAAAAGAAAAATAGGTTGTAGAATATATATATGTTTTCGTCACTTCTCATAATCCTCATTTTCCTTCATCATAATCTTCTGTTATACCATGGAATTCTTGTCATCTAACCCTTATGTATATGTATTTTTTATTTATTTATCCTTTCCAGGTAAGGGTTATTTCTTACAATTAATAAGTGAAGTGGTCGGAACAAGGTGCATGGAGGTTGGAACAAATCATGAGTGCTTTTCTCTCTTTTCTTCTTGGGTTTCTCTGGTTACTTCCCTTAAGATTTATGGGTCCTTTCTGGGTTATTTCAGGTTATTTACAAGGGCTTCAAGGGTCATTTCTAGGTTACTTTTGGGTTATTTAAGTGTTGTAAATAAAGGGTTTCAGGGCTGCATGTCCATGTTTTCAAGGTTGTGGGTGGGTAAGCCCTAGGTTTCAGTTTTGAAACTAGGCTCTGATACCATATGTAATGCTCTGGAGGGATTAAAAGCTAAAGTAAATCTGTATTTCTATTTTTACATGACATGAACTTCTTTCTTTCTTAGTTACAGGATTGAATAAATAAAATTTAGTAGTCACATAGTATATCTATAAATGCCATAACTTGAATTTAGAGTAAAATAATAATAATTGTGGATTACCTCTTGAAGAAGAAGGTTGTCCTATTGTAACTTCTACAACTGCCTGCCTGAAACTGTTTCCTCCCAGCCAGCTAGGAACAAAGCCTCTCCGACTCCCTAGCTCTAGGAAATTAAATTTCCTGGCCCCCGAGCCCAAAATCCCAGCAACACCAATTCCTAACCCAAAATCCCTCAACATTTACAACCATTTCCCCTCCTCCCAATTCTCCTTCTGCCCCCTTTTCAAATGCCTTCCTCCAAGTCCAACTCCCTCTCTTCTACCTTCCATCCACCAACTCCCTCCCCCCATCAATTTTCCATCTCTCCTTATCCTTTTTTCATAAATTCATATCTACACTTAAACAAATAAAATAAGCAATCCATGTGTTGTTGCATTTGTTAATTCAAAAGAATAAACAAAGAATGATACATCTAACTATTTCAATAATTACTTGACTTAAATAAATTAATGACTTAATTACTTAACTAACTAAAATCGTTCATTAATCTAACTCAATGTTAGACAAGTGGAACAAATTTCTACTTGGGTGAGTGTCTGGTATCATGGTTAAGCAAGAAACAATCATCAGTATCTTTGTCTATATAAGAAGCAGAATACATTGCGACAACAACATGTTGTACTCAAGTACTTTAGATGAAGCAAACTCTACATGATATACCAGTAAAGTGTGATGAACCCATTTCAATATTTTGTGACAACACCAATGCCATTAGTATATCCAAGAATCCAATGATGCATTCTAAGACGACACACATCCCGATAAAGTATCACTTTCTACGAGAACAAGCTACAGAGAAGAATATCAAGCTAGAGTATGTCGGATTAAAAGAGTAGATATCATATATCTTCACCAAACCACTTGCAAGGGAAACTTTTGAGTATCTCTGATAGAAACTTGAAGTAGTTTCTTCCCCACAGTGTTCCACACGACATCAAACTTAACAAGACAGGGGGAGAGAAGCAAAGGTCTTGAAGAGTTCAAGTAAAGAATTATTTTGAATGCTTTTCATATACATCGAAGAGTTACACGAGGAAGCACCATGAATAGAAAGGTCAGTAGAGAGAGCAAATGCCTATAGACAGGAGGAGTGACCCCAAGAGGAGGATTACCCTTTGCTATTGATGTCAAAGTGAGAGAGATAGAGAAAGACATGGAGACAAATATACAAAAGCATGTAGACAGGGGAGGGATGGTCATAGGGGGAGCATGGGAATCAATATTGTCATGCCTAAGTGTTGCCATCAATGCCAAAGGGGGAGATTGTTGATAGTTTAGTTGGCATTGATGTCAACCCTTGAAGAATCCCTGACGGTGTGGTTTTGGTACCCTAAGTTAAATGAGGAATATGGACATGATCGACAGAGTAAATGCAGGAAAGACACTCATAAATGGATATTACTCGTCATTCCATTTCCAATGATATGTGGAACGTCATGTAGTTCCTCACTGTTAGGGAGATATGACTTTGTGAAGTTGTAAGCCCCAAAGAAATGGTGAAGAAGCCCCTAGTTGGTTACAAGTCCTTAATGAAAGGGTAAAGTTGTTGGAGCAAGAAAACCGTAGAAGCCCTAACATAAAGAGAGGATTTACCTAGCACAAGTATAAATACACCTCAAGGAGTCATTCACAAGTACACTTACACACTTATTCATTGCTTATGTTTCTTGTGATCTAGTGATCTCTTTGCTAAGGTTGCAGCGTCATTTTTTGAGGTAGCAAAGGAAGGTCGAATGCAAAAGTTCCAGAGTTGCAACAAACCCTAGTTTCTGAGGTATACGCGGGTTACAGGTCAGAAAGGGTGTGTATGTACGTGTGCTACAGTGGAGAAAAGCGCATATATACACGAGCAATAGAAGAGCAGGTTGCATATCTATAAAATGGCTCATCAATGATTGAGTAGATGTTGGTACCACGTCCCTGAAGTATGAAGGAAGTCTACAGGTCAATGTATTAGTGTTTCAGGTTAGCTACATAGGTATTGGTATGATTATATACATGTTTTGATGTTTACTTTTGGTCTTGGTATGGTGTATGCTTGAGACATACTTAGTATGGTTGGTTTGGTATTTGGATATGGTATATCTTGGTTGCTTGGTCGAGTGAGAAGCACTCTTATTTCTGGTTCAACATATGATATGGTTCTTATAGTTCATATCTTTGAGTTGATTGTACATGGTTGAGGCATATTCATGTTGTAAGATGGCACATGCATGAGGGACATGCATTGGTTCTTTGAGATACGCCATTGATGATATGGTGCAAATTTGCATATGGTTGATAATATGGTATAGGTTACACATGGTTGATGCTCTATTTCATTGATGTATCTTTGGTTCATGATTGATGCATGAGATAATATGTATGTTGGTATACAATTGATGCATGGTATGGTACATGTGTTAGTTGATTGATGAACATATACAGGTTGATGAGATAGAGACAACCACAAAGATAGAGTAATAGAGATAGTGGCAGAGACATGGTGGCAGTGATAGTGGTAGAGTTTGTAATAGTGACAATTGGTCTACACTTATATTTCAGGGAGGCCTGACGAGGCAAGGATAGGTGGTTGGAGACAGAGAACTCAATGGGTTGTAGCCTCCTTCTGGTTGGAGCCAGAGAACTCAGGGAGTCGTATATTCCTCTAGGTTGCATCCCGAGAATAGGGGGTTGGAGCCTCCTTCCAGTTGTAGCCGAAGAATCTGGAAGTTGGTGCTTCCAATGAATGCATTCTTTTGATATATAAGAAAAGCATTCCATGGTTTTCTCCCATTTGTGTTTCCAAGTAAATTTGGGTGTATTGTGTATCTATTGTGATGTGATGTTGTTTATGATTATACTATTGATGATATATTGAATGCTAATAACAAACTGTTATTGTTGAAGAATATATTGTGGTTAAAAGTAATAGAATTGTTCATTACTCATTCACCTCCCCTCTCAATAATCCAACAGTTTTTCCTTGTCACTGGTTGACAACTAAGTTATGATAGAATTTTTCCACCTTCATCGAAAAAAAAGAAACTATATTAAATTTTGAAAACGTTTCAAAATTTTGACAAAATTTAAAATTACATTAGAAAAATAAAATTTAAAATTAATTACATTAATGATAAAGTAGGGAAAATATATCATAAGTAATGAGAAATTGAAAATTTCTATATATTATAATTAAGTCATGAATATAAGTGTAAAAATATCTCTAAAAACACGGATTTATGTCATACAATTAAAGATAAAATTTAAAATAAAAATATTTTTCTTTTGGGAAAAAGATTAAACTACAACCATGGTAGTATTTGGCCTCATGCATATGATTAAGGTTAGATGTTACTAAAAGGTATATGATCCACTTGCAGGTAGTTTAAGTGATGACAATAAGTATACTAGCTTTTGGTCTCATGGATCTAAAACTATAATCTATTTCTAATTAGTTAAGAGCTCATCTTCTTTAAATACAAGGAAACAAGTTAATGAACTAAGGTTCAAAGGCAGAGTGAAACTCCACCCTTTAAGCACCATCAATAAATTATTTCAAGTGATGTGATCTTCCTTCAATATTTTTTTTTGTAAATTCTGGAACTATTTTATTAGAAATACAGTATTGGTACAATCAAAAAATCTGAGATGAGTTGTGAGATGTTCATCTAGGGAAGTTGACAGAAACAACTTGGAAACTGAGGCCTACCCAAACTGGGAAAGCAGGCTAATAAAACTTGACAGACTTGCCTTCCCTTGAAGGGAACCTAGGCTTTCAAAAAAGTAATTAAAGTTCTTAACAATGCATATACTATCATGAAATTTGAAACTAAACTGGAATGTAAAACCTGAAAATAAATAAGAGCTTGGGAATTAAACAAGCTTGTCAGGAACACTTGGAGGGCTGTTCGAAGGGATTTCTTCAACGATTGTTCAGCTAATGAATTCATTGTCACTAGATGAGCTTGTGCTCTCTGAGCTCACCTCCTTGATAAGCAGACATGCGCTCTTGATGGAGGATGAAGGGGGAGGTAGGCCCTCATGCTGTAATTTCCACAAGGGAGGGGAAGCCATTTGAGAACCCTGCATGCTGGATTGGGCTGTTGCAGAGAGCTTGCCTTTGTCGTCAAGAGGAGGCGGGTTGCTGGGATGGACCTATGGAGAAGGAGAGTGGGCTCTAGGAGAGCGATGCGAGTTGGAAGGGCTCGGGATGAACTGTTGATTAATTGGGTTCGTTTTCATTGATGTCAACCCTTGAAGAAAGTCTGATAGCGAATTCTGGTAGCACAATGGTTTGGGTAATGGACCCAAGTTTGTTTGATGGATAATTGTATGCGTTTTGATATATTTGCAGGTAAGAATATTCTAGATGGATAGTAAATGTCATGCCATTTCCATTGGTATGTGGAACGTCACATAACTCCTCACAGTTAGAGATTTATGGCCATGTGAAGTTGGATAACCCTCATGAGTCATCTAGAAGCCCCAAAAGGTCAAAGTAGTCAAAGTGGTTTAAGAGATTTTAGAAGGTAAATAATAAAGTGAAGTGATGAGTGTATTGTAAGTCAAAGTGAATGCAAACGAAATTATTTAAATAATAAAGTTAATGGAGAAATTACTAAGTTGACAAGTGGTTAGAAGTGGGTTAACCATAAAATAAGGAAGGTGGGTTAAGATGGTTAAAAGGTAACCCCTTAAGGAAGCTACATGAAAGTATAAATAAGATGCAAGACTCTCTCATTTTAATTACACTTGAGCATATTGAATATCTATAGGTGACTAAAGTAACCAAAGGATATCTAAGCCGAATTTCGGAGGGAAGGTGAAGTAAAGAAGGTTGAAATTCAAGGGAGGATAAATTATATTGATGATGCTTTCTAAGGTATGTTATTTACAGGTCATCTCACCATTTTCGCAACAAATTTTTTTCTAGAATGATTCAGACTGTGAAATTGGGAGGTCATTGAGGAAACATATCCAAGTAGTCATGATACAACTTTCAGCTTGTGGGTCGTTGTTTTTTTGGAGTTACACGTCGTGGAAAATAGGGTTTGTGGCTAATCCTGAAACTAGTCTAAAACAGGTGTTTCAGGTAAAAATGTCATAACTTCTTCATAATAGATCCAAATTCAGTAAGACCAAATGTATTGGTTAGAGTAAAGTCTGTAGTATTCTGTGTACAATTTTAAGATCCATATAACAAACATTCTTTGTGGGGCACACTCTACAAGTTCTCTCTCTAGAATAAGCCAAAATTCAACAAGGTATGCCATTTTTTCTATAACTCCTTTTCTGAGAGGTTCCAAGTAGTGAAGTCTGGAGGAATTGCATAAAAGACACTGAAGAACATTGTGTACTATTTTTAGATCTTTATTCATTACAGGTACATAGTTATGATTATTTCAAGTTAGGGTTCTTGACTAATCCAAAATTAGTCATGTGAGACTAAAGTAAAGTGTGATGAAAATGCTAGTCTCTTGTTGTTGAAATTAAGGAAGGTTTGTAGGTATCTAATCATATACACCATGTCTATTGCAAAGTTACAAATCATATTTGGATGATGAAATTGATGAGGGATTTTGGTTGAGGTACATGTTGGGTGCATGGTTGAGACAAGTAGTTGATGAGTTGGCACATACATGAGGTGTATAGTTGATGATGTTGGTACATCTCGATGAGTCATAGTTTATGTGTATTTGATGCATGATTGGTACATATTTGGTGCATGGTTGATGCACTCGTTGATGGTATAGGTTGAGATACAGGTTGATGCATGGTTGATGCACTTGTTTATGGTACATGTTGATTACAGGTTGTTTGGACATGTTATTGTTACAGGTTATTTGTACATGTTTGGTGCATGGTTGATGCATTTGTTTATGGTACAGATTGAGGTACATGTTGATGTATGGTACATATTGGCACAGGTTATTGGTACAGGTTGTTACAGCTTGATTGGTACAGGTTCACAACAGTAGATCACACAATGATAGTGTGACAGTGGTTCCATCATTCTACTTCTACGTCAGGGCGGTTGGACGGGGCAAGGACAAGTAGTTGTAGCCACTTCTGGTTGTAGCCAGAGAACATAGGGGGTTGTAGCCTCCTTCTAGTTGTAGCCAGAGAATTGGGGAGTTGGAGCTTCCCTCAAGTTGTAGCCTAAGAAACTAGGGGGTTGTAGCCAGATAATTGGGGAGTTGGAGCTTCCCTCGAGTTGTAGCCTGAGAAACTAAGGGGTTAGAGCCTCCTTCCAGTTGCAGCTGGAAAACAAACGAAGTCGGTGCTTCCAATGAATGTAATTTTTAAAGACATATAAGAAAAATCATTATGTGGTTTTATCCCGCTTTGGGTTTCCACGTAAAAACACTGGTGTACTGCGTATGTGTATGATTGCTCATTTTTTCATTATTTATTTACACCACAACTATTGGATGATAATGCTGCATTTATATAGCACTTGCATTTTGTGGTTAAAAAGGATTAGATTGCTCTATTACCGATTCACCCCCCCTCTCAGTAATCCAACAATTGGTTTCGGAGCGGGTTCCTTCAGGAAACAGTTTAACCATAGGAAGGAGATCATGGATTATTCTAAGAATGGAGTACCATTGTTTAATGGTCAGAATGGTTTAAAATATGAGATGTGGAGCATAAGGACAAAAGTGTTTTTACAGGCATAGGGGGCATTATATTTGGCTATTAGTTGTTACAGGATATGATAGTTCAAAAAGGGCAAAGACTACAACCAAGAAGGAATTGAAGAAGAATAACAAAATAACAATGGATTTCATCTGGGAAGGATTACCTAATCTGGTAAGGGAAAAGGTTGGTAAATGTTCATCAACCAAAGAACTTTGGGATAAGTTACATGACATTTATTCTTCACCCATCACAGATTAAGAAAATGCCAAATAAGATGTAGGTACATATCAAGAAGAAATGTGTTCACCATGTCAAACAGATTCAGAAGATGAAGAGTACATAATCAACAGAGGTATGTTGTTTTGCTTTAATTGTGAAAAACACAGACATCTTGAAATAGAATGCCATGAAGGAAATGAGACAGAAAAACAAATTGAAAAAGAAGACAATTATGAGGCAGAATTGATTAATGCTTTAGATGAACTAAGAGAAGAAAACAAGTCACTCAAGAAAGAATTGATTAAACAAAAGGAAAGTGTTCACATTTTTGAAGAATCCCAACAGGTCATCGAGACTTAAGAACTCAGCTATAAGAAGCTAGAAAGATCGAAGAAAATCTTGAATATCAAAAGCAGTGTTTGGAAGCCAACATAGTAGCACAAAAGGAAGAAGCATAAATGAGAGAGAAGATATTAACAGATCATCTTAAGGAAAGAACTAACGATCTAAACCAGCTTGAGTCAAAGTTTGGTCAAGAAGAGAAAGTACTTGAATTAGAAATAATCACATTAAAAATTCAGCTTGAAGAAGCGAAGAGAACAGAAGAAGTCATGAAGTCTTGGATATTAAAGAAAGAAGAAAAGGTTGAGAAGCTTGAAGAAGAAGTTGTCACATTGAGAATTAAAATCGTCAAGCTCAAAAAGAACATTGAAGAGATAGAAACATCCACATCCGTTACAAAGAATGAAGAGAAGCACTCTAGGTTGCTAGAAAAGAAGATTGAAGAAAATAGAAAGAGTTATGTAGAAGTACTCAAAGGAAGGAATCATGGTTAACCATAATCTAAGAAAACTATTGAAGATACATATTCAAGAAGACCATCTGTGTTCAAGCCACAAAGAAGATTCAATCATGATCATGATCAATCAAAACAGAAATTCAGAAGGACTACACCAAAAAGAAGATCATTCACTCCCAGGTATGCAAATTTCTTTTATGGTCATTGTTTTTATTGTACTAATTTTGGACATAAGGTTGCAGATTGCAGGGATTATAAAAGAAATATTCAAGCAAGAAGTGCCTATGTGACCGCACATAACATTGAGTGTTACAAATGTCATAACTATGGACACATAGCCAGTGAATGTAGAAGCATGATCGATACTTTCATAAAAGGGAACATTGATATCAGATATAAGAAAGTATGGATAAGAAAACAGGAAGAACAAGTGAACAAAGACCAGGTACCAGAGATCGCAAGATTGGCAATAAAACAAGATGAAAAAAATTCTACAGACAAAAAGAAAGATGTCAAATACAAAAAGGTTTGGAAAATAACTGAAAGAAAGTAAGGACATGTAAATAAGCGATAGGTTTAACAGATTGTACTTTTAGGAATTGTAGTGAAAGATGAATCGACAGACTTACAGAAAGAAGTTAGAGCTCAGAGAGATAATGAATCTACCAATGAAGATGATGATGAATACACATCAGAGCATGAATTGTTCTGAGCCATCCGGCTTAGAGACTCCTAGGTAATATGAATATTAGACAAGGGGAGTCTATGCAATAGCTGTGACAGACAAAAGAACCATCCTTCGAGCAGATTGCAGAGTTTGAGAAGACAGATTCAGAGCAGTCAGTTAGCAGAAGTACAGTTTGATAGATTAATCAAGACTTCATGATAGTATAGTGATAAATAGGTCAACATTATAGGCAGTTGCACAAGTGGAGTCTTGGACAGTATGGACAGAGATGGATTCATAAGAACAATTAGTAGGTTTGGACATATATATGACAGTGGACGAGAGCATGGATTCATAGATTGGTTCAGAAAGTAGTTTAGAGACAAAGGAACATTATCATAATGGATGATAATTACACAGGAAATGACTCGAACAATGCTAATGGATTCCAAATTGACAGATATTTTTTGGACACACGCAATGCATACAACAGTTCACATTCAAAATAGAGTAATTCTCAGAAACAACAATGACAAAACTCCCTACGAACTATGGAAAGGAAGCGCAGACAACAACCTCTACATCAAGGTAACTCAAGGTAGTATTTTATTAATTGAAATTTATGTTGATGATA
>ML785100.1:349442-371853 GCA_009831015.1 Picea engelmannii | reverse complement strand
TGATTCACCCCCCCCCCCTCTCAGTATTGAACAAAATTTCAACAATTCGTATCAGAGCGAGGTTCCTTCACCACAGTCTAATCACTAGAAGACAAATTTGAAGAAATCACAATGGATCAACAAGAAGGAATGTCCTCTAACAGAGCACCATTGTTCAAAGGAAATGATTATGCATTTTTGAGTATAAGGATGAAAAGTTGTATGATGGCCCTTGATTGTGATGTTTGGTTATCTGTGGTAAATGGTTACATTGCACCTTCAGACGTTGCTTCAAAGAAACTCTGCAATGATAATGTTAATGCACTTTTGGGTGGATTAGCAAACTCCATATTTGTAAAAGTGATGCATTGTAAATCAGCAAAAGAAATTTGGGACAAACTTAGAATCATCTATGAAGGAGATGGCAAAGTTAATCAAGCAAAACTTCAAACATACAGAGGGAAGTTTGAGAATCTGAAGATGAAAGAGAAAGAAAACATTGTAGAATATCTTCAAAGAGGGGATGAAATTGTCAATTCAATTAGAACACTAGGAGAAGAGTTAAAAGATAAAATTATTGTCCAAAAGGTGTTGAGATCATTACCAATGAGATATGATGCCAAGGTATCTACCTTGGAAGATCGAGAGGACCTTGACAAACTTACAATGGATGAACTTCATGGGATTCTTATAGCCTATGAAATGAGAACAGGGAAAGAAAGGCCATCAAAAGAGGAAACGACCTTTAAAGCATCAAAAGCAACAAAGAACCATGATCATGTGTCAAATGAAAATCACTCAGACATATCAGATGAAGAAGAGGCTAACTTTATAAGGAATCTCAAGAAAGGGTCTGGGAAATACAAAGGGAAGCTACCTTTCAAATGTTTCAACTGTGGAAAAATTGGGCATTTTGCCTCCAAATGTCCCTATCCCAAGCAGGAGGATAGTGATGATGAAGAAACTTATAGCCATAAAGAACTTAAAAAGAGCAAAACTGGAAATAAGAAGAAATTTTACAAGAAAAAGAAAAACTTTTACTCCAAAGAAGACAATAGTTCATCTGACATGAGTGAAGATGATGAGACAAAACTTTTATTTATGGGCATAGAAACTCAAAATAATGTCGTTGATGATAATATTGGAAATGAAGGAAACTCTGAAGTTGAAGGAGAAGTAGACCTTGAAGAAGAACTTATTAGTGCTCTCGAAGAACTGAGAAAATATAAAAGGAAGAATAAATCATTAAGAGAACAATTATTGGAATGTGAAGAAGAACAAAAATCAAGAGAAAAGGAAGTTTCAAGAACCATCAAGGAATCAGAACAAATCATCAATGATTTGAAGACTCAACTCCGAGAAGCTAAAATAATTGAAGAGTCATAAGTAAACAACTCAATGAAAAACAAGAAGACTGTGAAAAATTAGAGGCTCAAATTGTTTTTCTAAAAAGGAAACTTGAAAAAGGAAACAACCAATCAAGATTTGAAAACAATTCAAAAAATTTGGATGATATGCTTAATAGCCAAAGATCATCAAGCAATAAGACAGGACTAGGTTATAATCAAAAGAAAACTAACAAAGGATCAAACTCTACATCTTAGGAAACTGATAAAAATCCAAGAAGTTATGTAGCTGCCCTTCAGAGTTCTTTCAAAAAGGAAGAAAGCAAAATAAAGACTGATTCTAATCAACAATAATTTGCTCTCCTTTCAAAAGAAAATGAATACAGAAGAAATACAATTACAAGAAAGACTCCCCCAAAAAGGTATCAACATCTCTTCCTTGGGTATTGCTTCTCTTGTAATAATTTTGGGCACAAAGCGTTAGATTGTAGAGCTTATGGAAAGAACAATCATAAAAGTGTTCAAAGATATGGTTATAAGAACAACAACAATAATAATAATCAAGGGAATAGAAACTATACTTCATTCTCACCATTACAAGATTACAATGTTGAATGCTACAAATGCGACAATTATGGTCACAAAGCTAGTGATTGTAGACTATCAAGGCATCCCATGAAGACTTCCAACATTCAAGAAGAAAAGTATAAGAAGATGTGGAAAGAAAAACAAATAGACAAAAAGAAAACAGAATGTAAGGTTGCCTTATATGCTAAAAATAAAAGTAGCCAATGGTATGTTGACAATGGATGTTCAAAGCATATGACAGAAGATCAAGACAAATTCCTCAATTTGAAAAAGAAAGAAAAATGAAAGGTTACCTTTGGAGATGATGTCTCTGCCAAGATACTTGGAAAGGGTACAGTCAGTCTGGGAAATAACAAAACTAAAGCAGAAAATGTACTATTAGTTGAAAATTTGAAGCCTAATCTCCTCAATGTGAGCCAAACATGTGATCAAGGACACATACTCATATTTGACTCTCAAAAATGTGAGTTTAGAAAAGAAGGTTCAGAAAAATTAGTGGTTGTTGCACCAAGGACACCAAGCGATGTATATATCTTAAACATAGAAGAAGAAGAAAAATGTTGCACGGGTCAAATACACGAAAGTTGGCTATGACACAAAAGAATGGGACACATAAGCTTTGATAACTTGATAAAAGTTAGTAAAAAAGAAGTTGTGAAAGATATGTCGAAGATTATAAAACCTTTAAACTTTGTTTGTAAGCACTGTCAACATGGAAAGCAAACAAAAGTAAGATTCAAGACAAAAGAATACTCTACATCAAAAAACCATTAGAACTTGTTCATACTGACCTCTGTGGACCAACAAGAACTAAAGGCATACAAGGTGAACATTACTTCATTTTATTCATTGATGACTATACAAGAATGACATGGGTATCCTTTCTCAAAGAGAAATCAGAAGCATTTGAAAAATTTAAAGTCTTCAAAACACATGTTGAAAATGAAACTGATCTCAAAATCAAGTGTCTAAGATCAGACAATGGAGGGGAATTTACTTCAAATGAGTTCAACAAATTTTGTAAAACTCATGGAATTAAATGACAATTTTCAACTCCGAGAACTTTTCAACAAAATGGAGTTGTTGAGGGGAAAAATAGAACTATTCAAGAAGTAGACAAAGCTATGTTAAATGAAGCCAAACTCTCAGATATATATTGGAGAGAAGCAGTGTATACAACAGTGTACACACTTAACAGAGCACATCTTAGAGTAAACCATGACAAGACACCATATGAGTTATGGTTTGGCAGACCAACATCAGTCAAACATTTCAAAGACTTTGGGAGCAAATGCTATATTAAGAGAGATGATGATAACCTAGGAAAATTTGATTCCAGATCAGATGAAGGCATATTTCTTTGTTACTCATCCAACAAAAAGGCCTACAGATGCTATAACCTGAGGCGACACAAAGTTGTGGAAAGTGCAAATGTAAAAGTGGATGATCTAAAATCAAGAAGAAACAAATCTCAATATAATTTACTATTTGATGAAAGGAGAAGAAATGATGATGATGATGATGATAATGAAGATATTGAAGAAATACAAGAGGATGAATCACAAAGTGAAGAAGAAAAGGAAGAGGAAGAATCACTAAGACAAGATTCAAAAGCACCATCAAGGAGAGTACAAAGAAATCATCCTGAAAGTCAAATCATAGGAAACAAAAGTGTTGGAGTTGAAACAAGAAGAAGGATAACATATGAATCAGAACAAGCAATGCTCTCCCTAATAGAACCCAAAACATTTGCAGAGGCCGGCAAAGATGAAGACAAATAGATAAAAATCAGACTTGGGAGCTAGTCCCAAGACCAAATGACAAAAATGTGGTAGGGACCAAATGGATTTCTAAAAATAAAGTTAATGATGATGGTCAAGTTATAAGGAATAAAGCAAGATTGGTGTGCAAAGGATATGCTCAAATAGAATGGATTGACTCTGAGGAAACATTTTCCCCAGTAGCTAGATTAGAAGCTATCAAAATGTTCTTGGCATTTGCATGTTTTAAAAACTTTAAAATATATCAAATGGATGTCAAATCAACATTCTTAAATGAAAATTTAGAGGATGAAGTTTATATAGAACAACCTTAAGGATTTATGTTATTAGAGAATCAAGACTATGTTTGTAAATTAAATAAAGCATTGTATGATCTCAAACAAGCTCCTAGAGCATGGTTTTCAAGACTTGATAATCATCTACATCAGCAAGGATACAAAAAAGGAGCTACTGACAACAATCTTTACACTAAAATTGAAAATCAGAATATGATTATCGTTGTAGTATATGTGGATGATATCATTTTCGGAAGTAATTTAAAGTTTAAACCCTCTAAGCAAGCAATTTGCTACAGAAATGCAAAAAGAATTTGAAATGTCAATGATTGGTGGACTGACATTCTTCTTGGGATTACAAGTATCACAATCAGACAAAGGCATATTCATATCTCAGACCAAATACATTAAAAAAATGTTGAGGAAATTTCAAATGGAAGATTGCAAACCTATGAGCACTCCTATGATTACAGGATGCAACTAAGCAAAGTTGATGAATCACTAAAAGTGGACCATACCATGTACAAATCAATGATTGGTAGCCTATTATATGCAACAACAACAAGACCAGATATCATGCCAGTTGTAGGATTAGTGGCCAGATTTCAATCTGCACCTAAAGAGACACATATGAAGCCAGTTAAAAGGATTTTTAGATATCTCAAAGGCACCTTAGATTTTCAATTATGGTATCCAAAAGCAGAAGACTTCACATTAACTGCTTATACTTATGCAGATTGGGCAGGAAGTATTGATGACAGAAAGTGCATCAGTGGAGGAGCATTCTTCCTAGGAAAATGTCTTGTGTCATGGCTAAGTAAAAAGCAACCCTCCATATCACTATCTACAAGAGAGGCTAAATATATTGTTGTTGGTTCCTGTGGCACTCAAGTAATTTGGATGAAACAAACTCTAGAAGACTTACAAGTAAAGTATGATCATCCAATTCTTATTAATTGTGACAATACCATTGCTATAAACCTTTCTAAAAATCTTGTCAAGCACTCAAAAACCAAGCATATCCCAATTAAATTTCATTTTATAAGGGAACATATTTTTCTAAAAATTGTTAAAGTGGAATATGTGGATACTAAAGAACAGATTGTAGATATATTCACAAAACCTCTTCCCAGAAGTACTTTTGAAAACCTTAGACAAAAATTAGGGGTAATCTCCATACCTAATTAAATTGCACAAGCTTCATCAGAAAAGGAGTACATGGACAGGGGGAGTATAACCTCAGGGGGAGCAAAGAAATATCCCTTTTGCCATTGTTGTCAAAGGGGGAGAATAAACAGTAAAACCCAGTTAAGATTGAAAAGGGGTTTTTACTTTGTTGCCATCAATGCCAAAGGGAGAGAATGTTGGACCTGGTGTTACGGCGTTGGAATTGATGTCAAAGAGGTCCAATATGGTCAATGTTGGACATAGTGTTATGGAGTTGGCATTGATGTCAAAGAGGGTCAATATGATCATCATTATAAATGGATAATCCAAATCCACACAAGTCACAAATAGAGGAGTTAATCAGACAAGGTTTATTAAAAGTGGCACTGGAAATGAGAAATGTCCTAGCAAAAGTATGTTGTTCATCCTTGAAGATATCATTGGAAGGACTTTACAATGGAACCTCAAAGATATTATCACTATGTATTGTGCTCTAAATGCAGGGAGAAAGGATCAAAGTCTGGTGCTTCAATAAAATACAATAGGTGTCAAGGGTCTAGTATAAAAATCTCAGCAAGGGAGATGCTTCACATATCTTTCATCGCTTAGTTCTTGAAGAATTTTGTTGTAGAAGTTATTATGAAGAGTGACGTTTACAGATCACTGTCATCCATTCTCAAAGTGAACGAAGGCAAGGCCAAAGATTTTCTCTCAGGGCATATAAGACCTTCTATGAGAATTGCCTCCAAAAAGGTGGATAAACAGTGACAAAGAATGATGAATACATCAAATGATCCTAATATATCTGAGATTTTCTTTCCTCCTTTTATTGTAAGGATCGATGCTCTGATCATCGTTATAGGTGTGAGAAAAATGCTAGAAATCGCCAGGAGTCACATTGTGATGGTTAGATCACTGGACCAAAGTCTCAAGAATCGTCAAATCTAGAAATCAACGTTGATCGTTGGATCAAAATGGAAGCACGATCGAACGACTCGAATCAAATTTGCGTTCGAAATAGCACAAACGTTAATTACCAAGGGCAGACGCAAAGTAACATTATGTTAAATTTAACTTGCCACGTGTCAACGTTAAGTGTTATCGCATTTTGGCTTGGGATTATTTTGAGTCCATGTTTCAAATGTAAAATTAATGAGGACCATCCACTCAACCATTGATTAAAACCCAACCGTCGATTTGATTAGCACCTTGATAAGCCTGGACCGTCCACTAAACACTTGATCAAGTTCGAACCGTCGATTTGTTTAAATGCCAAGATAAGCTTGTATGTATTTTCTCTTCGTCACAGGTCGAGGTCCTATAGAAAATACAAAGATGTGATAAGTTAAAATGCTAGATAGCACCTTGTTATAGGGTATGGTCACTTGATAAATAAAAGAAGTGCCTTCAGGCTATGTTAGAGAACATGCCCTTGTGCCTTGTTTATCTAGCTATTGGTTACATTGTTTAGTCCTATGGGAAAAAGGGGCCACAAGATTAGCACCTACCAATGTTCGATACAGGAAAGGGACTAAAGAGCAAATTAAAGCTCGAATCTAATCTATTGAAGAATTGAGAACTCAGTGGTAGTGTAGGATCGAAATAGAAGAGTAAATCCATACCTGTGATTGACTGATAAGCTATGCAAATCATACAGATACAAATAAAGGAGTCAATCCATATAGATGCAAATGGGATTACAAATTGTAATTGAAGAGCTTTTTACATAGAATAATAAACAAACGAGGAAATATGTTCTTAATGAAAATGACGACATTATTGTTATTTTATAAAATGAAAAGGCACATTGGTTCATTTTCTCTTTTACAAAGAGACACATTGGTTCAATGTCATACACCTTTTGGAGGACTATATAAACAAAAAGGTATGGTAAAAGGAGGGTGACTCTAAGAGAAAATTAGAAGATCAAAATAGAGGCAAAGGCAAGGAAGAATTTGACACCTGAAAACATACACATTAAGTGAGGGTGGAAGGGAGGAACAAGGGAGGATTGGAGTCCTCTACAAGTTGGAGCCTGAACAACAGGGAGTAGCAGCTTCCTCGAGTTGTTGCTTGAAAATAGAGGATTGAAGTCCTCTACAGGTTGGAGCCTGATCTACAGGGAGTTGTAGCTTCCTCAAGTTGGTGCTTGAAAAACAGGGGATTGGTGTCTCCTTGAGTTGGTGCTCAAAAGAAGGGAGATTGGTGTCTCCTACAAGTTGTAGCTTGTAAATGAAATATAATTTTATGATTGTTACATTTAATTTTGTATATTGTACATTCTTGTGGATCAATTGTTATGGTTAATAATTTTAATAATTAAAGAATTGATTAAAATTGTGAAAAAGAAGCACCATTGATTCACCCCACCCCACTCTCAGTATTGAACAACATGTCAATACTTGCTATATGACAGGTGTATGGGAGTTGTTTAATAGCTTCACAAAGACTAGCTCAGACTTGTGTGTAGAGCTTGGTATGGGGACCAAGCATGCAGTATGAGGATTTTGTACAGTTTCATTTTGAATGGAGTCAAGAGAAGTGTTGAGGGTGTCAAATGTGTTATGGGTACCAAAACTCAGGAGGAGTTTTCTCTCAGTCTCGGATATTGAGAAGAAGGGCTACCATATCTTGTTTCGAGATGGACAGTTTTTTTTGTGCCCAGACGATCTAGCTTCAAATTAGCGGTGGTTATTGGAGTTAGAGAGGGCAACCTATATAGGTTGAGGGGCCAGCCTATCCAAGCTATGACTAGCTGTAGCAAAGAGACAAATGAGGAGCAGGTAGCTCCACCAGTGGTGAGGCAGGTAGCTCCACCAACAACGCAGGTTCAGAGGGAGAAAATATCTCCACCAATGGTACAGGCTCAGAAGGAGCCAGATTTTAGAGGGAGTAAGCCCTTGGGATCCAGTAGGGAGGAGCAACCTCCCAAGACCGTTTAGAGGAAGTTGGACTTCAGAGGGAGTCAACAGACTCAGAGAGAGCATCACTCATCCAGAGGGAGTCTACCTTCATGTACAGGTGGAAGAGAGGAATCTTCTAAACAGGTGTCATGGGTTGAGGAGGCCAGACAAGAGGCTCTAAAGAAGGAGACTTCTAAGAGCAATGTATCCTCCATGGAGGACCCATTTGTTACAACCGGATTTGCTTCAGTGACCGAGGATGCAGCCAGTCATGAGGATTGGAGAGCAGGATTTGCTTTGGTGACAGAGGGAGCTGTCGGTCAGGACGATTGGAGTGCAGTTGTGGTAGCAGATGCAATAGATGAGGCAGAGTCACTTCCGGTGTGGGAGACAAAGGTACATCCATATGTTGGAGGATGGAATACCTCCCTTGCTAAGAGGGAGTGTTGAAGCTTTTGTAGCTTTGAGAGGTATTCCCACAAGAGGCCATGGTGTCAGGCATGTGGGAATCTTCGTTGGCACCAGATCAACCTTTCATTTCAGTGAAATCGGCCTTGGAATGAGGCTAGGGCCTCATGGGGAGGGTGATGGGCTTTGTGGATTTGTGTTGGGGTTTCACACCCACAAAGAGAAATAAAATACTCATTAATTGTTGAGTTTAGAAGGGGTTCTTAAACTCACTCATTAGACTCCTATATAACGAGAGGAGAGATTGTGACAAATCTCATGGTAACATAATGGAGTTCGCATAAGTGAGTAAACACTTGTGCTAGGAGGCATGGTGATTCTGTAGTTACATGAATTGGCAGTTCTATAGCCGCAGGTGGCAATTTGGTTGCTGCAAGAAATGGTGATTCTGCAACCGCAGGTGGCAGTTCGATTACTATAGGAAATTTTGGTTTTACAGCTACAGGTGGCAGTTCGGTTGCTACAGGAATTGGCGGTTCTGCAGCCGCAGGTGGCAGTTCGGTTGCTACAAGTGGTGATTCTGCAACTGCAAGTGCCAGTCCGGTTAGTATAGGAAGGGGCAATTCTGCAACAACAGGTGGGAGTTCGATTGCTGCAGGAAGTAACGATTCAGCAGCCACAGTTGGCAGTTCGGTTGCTGTAGGAAGTGGCGATTCTGCAGCCGCAGGTGGCAGTTCGGTTGCTGCAGGAAGTGGAAATTCTATAGCCATAGTTGGCAGTTCGGTTGTTGCAGGAAGTGGCGATTTTGCAGGTGGCAGTTCAGTTGTTGCAGGAAGTGGCAATTATGCAGCCGCAGGAGGCAGTTCGATTACTACAGGAAGTGGCAATTTTGTAGTTGCAGGGGGCAGTTCGGTAGCTGCAGGTATTTGAAGCTGGAGTAGATTTTGTTGAGGTTGGTTTGCTGATTTGCTGAAGTGAAACCTATATGAATATGGATGAAATGACTCATGCGCCCTCTAGGAATGCAAACATGATGGAATATGAGTGTAATGTGGATTATACCAAGGTACAAAGTGAAAACGTGATGACATATGAATGATACCAAGGTACAACAATGGAAAGGTGATGAAATGTGATTGATACCAAGGTATGAACACTAGGAAAACACCCCACCATGTGCTAGAGGGTACAAACAACTAAGAACAGGACATAAACCCACCATGCAACAACCAAGTGAGAGTAGAATAGAACATCATGGCCAAGGGGAAATAACAAATTGATATCCCCAATAATTATTCAACATGAGAAAAGTGCCTCCATCAAGCAAGTGTGTGAAAGTAGCATCAAACCACTAGATGACCATCTATCATAGAGAAGTGAATCTCCTCCACCGAAGATCTCCATCAAATAATCAACTATCAAGAATAGAATTGGCTCCATGAAGGTGTCTACCCTGAAATCCATCCAAATGCTCCATGGGTACTAGCTGCAAACCCCATCAATGTGATGAAAATCATAATGTGAAGCCTCATTCAATATGAGGTGTAACATTAGGCTCTAATTGGGGACATGTGCTCTGGATCAAAGTGAATGAGAACCTTAGAAATTTCTAGATGACCCAAGGTTTCCAAAGCGCGGAGCGAAGAGGGAGCGTTGAGAGCATCGTTTTTCAAAAATCCTCGAGAGCGGAACGTCTATTTTATATATATATTTTTATTATATTGCATCTATATTAAAAAAAAAACATGCAAAATGCCAAATTAGTTGTAGAATATATGAAAACATGCATATTTGTATATTAATGAAGATAGAAATGGCAACCATAGTACATCAATGATTAATCATTCGAGCATCAACCATCTAGATTCTAGCAATTACAAACAAACATATAAGTTTTTAAGCCATATAATAGAAAGTAGAACATTAACTTATGGAATGAAATAGGTTATCTAGCAACTATCAAGTGTCAACAATAACATGGCCAAATAGTTATTTTTACAAAATAGGCCATCTGCACACCAAAGTATGAAGACCAAAAGGTCCAAAACAATAAACTGAGCTAGTTGATAAATACTATGAATCTATCATCTATGACATATAAAAGTAGTGATAAAGGAGAAACAATTATTCTAATATCTATGATTATATCTAATATTCCTTCCTCTTTCCAACACCACGCCTATTGTGTGGGCCTCCACGTGGTGCTAGTGGAGTCGTAGCAGGACGAAACTGTGTAGAAGCAGATGTAGGCAACCACATAACTGAAGAAGAAGCCCCTAGTGTTGCAGCTAGAGTCCTAGACATGGGGACCATGGCTGTGGATGGGGGTGGCATCTCAACACGATCATCATCATCCATAAGAGCATTCTCAGTTGCTTTAAAATCAATACTCCATCCTCCAAATTATCCTCCTCTGGATTGTTGTCCCAACTCTTCAAGTTTTTAACTGTCTTTGCCTCCTCGCAATAATGGGACAACAATCGCAAGTCGTAATGAACATAAACCAAAGTCTCTGACCGGTTTACATTAAACTTGTGTCTTTTGACGCTATGGATGAAACTGTAAGTGCTCCAACACCTCTCTGTAGAAGAAGTTTTAACCACCTGTGAAAGCACCCATGTTGCCAAACGCTATAGCTATGGGGTAAGACCACCATGCATGTTCCACCACTCGAGAGAAGTTAAATTCCCTGGATCTCTAATTGCATGGTTGGTCCTGTTAGCACACTTTTCCACCCTCCAATCAGATCTGATAATTAAAAATCGGCGATGGAAAAGTGGCCAATTCAAGGATAGAATGCCCCAAATTGTTAGGGGAAAGCCTCCTCTTCATTTGCACTGGTGCGTGCCAATCTCAGGGGGGAGTCCCTAGGTACCGGGCCGCTGATTTGTTATCTTATTTTCTGCAAAAAACACACAAAAACAACAACAAATATGCTTTGGACAACGTGTAAACACTCTGCCAAAGCATTAGGAAAAATAGTTTAAAGTTGCTTGGAGGGATCATGCAGTGTTAGCGTGAGAGATGAAAAAAATAAGGAAGGAAACCACTCAAAAGATAGATGAATATCACAATAAATGGTAATGAACTACTAATCAATGAACAAAAGTAAGAACACAATACCGTCGAGAAGGAAAGTTCAACGAAAACACAACACTTCTTTATTAAAGTCTTGCCAAAGGGTTTATTGCACCAGAATAGACAAGTCCAAAACCAGTACAATGATTATCCTTGCTCAAAGAGAGAGTAGCTAGACTAGAAGAGAATGAAAAGAGAGAGAGAGAGAGAGAGAGAGAGAGAGAGAGAGAGAGAGTAATCTATGGCTGCAAAAATACGACCTTGATCCATGTAGCTATCACTCCAATATCTAGGTATGGGAGTGCACTTCCAATAAGAGACCATGAGGGCGCATTAGAGAGGGAGTAGGAGTGGGAAAATGAATGAGAAAGGAGTGGGAGTGAATAACACATGCGCAATGACGTAAGAACTCCCATGTGTGAGAGTGAAAGAGGAGTGAGAGATGATAAAAGATTGATGTGCATGGGAAAGTAAAGGAAATGCACCCTAAATTTAGGAATCAAGGCGCATTTAATGGTGGAAAGTACATAGGGTAAAGGAAAGAGATAAATGGATGCATGAGGGAGAGATTAAATGCAAGAAACGGTGCACATGTGAGGCTAAAAGGGAAAGATGGAAAGTAAATTAATGGAAAAAATGAGACATAAATGAAGAAAGGGTGCACATGAGTAAAGGAAAACACATGCCCACGTGGGAAATAGAGAAATAGGGATAGTGTTAGGGATAATTATGCTAAAGAATAGGAATTTAGAAAGGGAGGCACGTTAAAGAATGAATGCACTAGAAAATAAGGAAAATGAGAGGCGCATTAATGCAAAAAAATAGGGGCAAGGGAGGCTCATTAAGACAATGAGCTAGAAAATAGAGAGAGAGAGGAGTTAGGGTAAGAAATAGGAAGAGAAAAAGGTGGAGGCTAGAAAATAGGAAAAATGGTGGCTCATTGTGAACCTCTAGATTTTCACCCTTGAAAATCTTGTGGGTTAAGAGCCAACATGCACTATTTTGGCTGGCATTCTGAGATTCTCCTAGAGTTTAGCATTTGCGTTGAGAAAGACGTTAGTTCCCATTAGAGGCAGGTATATGATCAGGTAGATGGTTGTTTTGTTCAGAGTTAGGGTTAGCTTGGTTTCCCATGCATTTTGAGAGAGATGTCTACATACAACAAGTGTTGCTACTTTTTACGAGACACGGTTTGAGTGGATCTCTTAACAGTTTGGAGTAGTTCTGAGCACACAGGGATGGTCCTTGCATGATTCTAGGCCCGATAGCACTTTTCCGAGTGACATGCAAGAACTTTCTATTTTTAGAAGTTTGGGCCCCAGGCCCCAAATTCAGAGTCTGAGAACATATTATTGATCCTTGAGATATTCTGAGTCTTTTGGACCTTTTCTGGGAAGATTTGGCACAGATTTCTATTTTTAGTTGTTCAAAAACTGAACTCAAACACTTAGCCAACACAAGATTTCAACCTCCTATAGTTATTCACTAATAAAGCAAGGGTACCACATGCATTTACTGTAACTATGAGCAGAAATACAAGAGACTAAGCAATCTGAAAATTACAGTAGCGGAAAAGAGAATGAACAACACATTCACCACATTGAACACGTGAAATTTTTGGGCAATGCCCCTAGAAAAACCCACAAGGGGAAAACCAATCTAGGAGACATTTTTCTTATTGAGCTCTTAGCAAAATTCTGAGTTTTACAACAACAACATTATCAGCATAAAATGTACAACAATAACTAATAAACAGAACCAACAGACCTCGAAATATGTGCCAAAGACCCTCAGAAAAATGCACCTAATTTCTGCCACGAAATCTGTGCCACTATTTTTGTTGTACGACTGTACTGTATGGCCTTCTTCTGGCAGGAAATATGTACTCGATTTCTGTGCTTAACAATTGCACCTAGTTGTACGAATTTTTGTCTCCTAGTGCCTTAGAAATTGTGCCTATCTTCAGCAGAAAGGCTACCTCGATTTCAGTGCCAAACACTAGTTGTACGACCCTCTTCAATGATGATATTTCTTGGGATGCGTGCCTCTTTCCCTCCTTGGGATTCGTGCCTCTCCCTTTGGTTGCTACTTTTTCCTCTAGCTCAACTCTCTAGGAAATTGTGTCTCTTCAACTTCCTCTCTCACTCTCCTCAAAAGGTGCACCCCATCTCTTCTCTAGTGTTCCTTTTATTACTCATTAATGAGTAACTCCTCTAACGTTTGGTCTCCCTTGAGTGACTCTTCATCTTCCCTTGAGATCAACGATCACGACTTAATTTTTCGTTGAGTTCACTTAAATCACTTAAGTGACCCACTTTTCAAAAAGTCACCTTTACCCATTAAATATTAAACGACTCAACTTGACTTTATAAAATCAATTTATAAAGTCACTTTATGAAATCACTTCATAAAGTCACTAGAGAGAGTTATTTTCTTGGACTCCTGCCTAGACGCAATAGATGCAGAAGTACCACTGAGCTACCAAAATCTAACACTCCCTCTTAGCGAGGGAGGTACTTCTGGTACAACCAGAATCTGTCTCCAATCTCCTCATGTCCTCTGTTGATGTAGTCGCTCCCACTGCACTGGAAGCCACTACTCCCTCTGAACTCGAAGCATCTCCAACTACCTCTATTGATCTCTTATGTGAGACTTATCCATCCAATGTCCTCTCTCTGAAGCCTCACTACTGTCTAACTTGGGCTCCAACCACCGACTGGATCCAACTAAAGGTTGACCAAACACTCTGTACAATCTCTCCGTCCAGACACCAAGCAACACCGTTATGTCAGAAGAGACCCCTCTGGATATAGGTACACTAGTCCTTGAGAGAACTGTTATCCCCATTTCCTAGGGATAACTAAGAAGATGATGTCTAGAGGCCCTCAAGTTGCAGACATGGAGTTGTTAAATTTGGCAGCATCGACAATCATTCTCCAATGAGAGGCCATAAGGGCCACCTTGAGGCTAGCCAAGGAGATTTGGAGAATCAACCAGTCTTGTGAGGTATTGACAAAAGCCAGGGGAAACGTACAACTTCTGTGAGTCAAACCAAAAGTCTGGACAAACGAGATCCTATATGATCTTGTGAGTCAAGATGTATGTCTAATGCAAAACTCAGGGGGAACGTAAAACCTCTGTGAGCATAGACAGTCTAGTGCAAAAGTCAGGGGAAACGTACAACCTCTGTGAGCATAGACAGACTAGTGCAAAATTCAGGGGGAACACACAACCTCTATGAGCCTAGTCAAGCCTTGTGACCCATGAACAAAAGTCAAGGCAACTAGCAAAAGTTAGGTTGAACGTAAAATTCCTATGAGCTAGAAACAAACAATCTTCCTGATATTGCAAATGATGTAAATGTATTCATCTAGTGCGTTGGCACATGTAACACTATCTACCATGAAGAAATTCGAATTGCCATAAAAGTCGTGTTGAATAAAGTTGCATAAAGTTGCATAAAGTTGCACAGTTGCATGTTGCATGCATGACATGCAATGCATGCATGCATGTCAAGTGCATGCTGAGTTAGTTCGCATGCATTGCCAAATCACAAGGGCGAGTTGTATTCCTAACTAAAGTCTCAAGTTAAGTTCTAAATTCGAAGTCTCTTGTCCAAGATCTATTTCAAGTTGAAGTCGAGTTATGATGAGCATGCAAACAAGCTACTATTTCGAGCCCTCTCCCCCCATCCCCTCCACGCCTTTATATGCAGAGGTCGACCCTCATTCTACACACAAGTTTTTTAGTGTGAGGGTGAAAGAGTAGAAGGCAACAAGTGTTGTTACAGTGCTGGTATACATATCAGTCTTAGAAGGCAGTGCATATCAGCCTTAGAAGGCAGTACATATCAGTCTTAGAAGGAAGTGTATATCTCTGTTAGAAGGCAACATAAATACACCTTCAGTGTTTGTGTATATCAGTCCAGAAAAGATAGGGAAGCAGCACCCAGACAACGCATATCTTCTTCCATCAGTGCTGGTCTATAACAGGAAAATATATCAGCAAGGTTTCTCAGTATTCTACAGGTCATACAGTCAGGTCTAAGTAGTTTTGGCAAGCTCTTTAAGAGCAGAATTCCATGGTGGAATTTTTGTAAGTAATCATACATTATCTTTGCAATAAAAGGAGATTGTTTGTTGGGTTTTTTCTCCCTGGATAGGGTTTCCCCGGGTACATGTGTTGTGAATTTTCATACAAGTAAATCTATGATTATTGTTGTTTAGTTTTATGATTCATACTAAGCTAAGTACAGTCAGAATTTAAAGAACATATCAACAGTTTAAAATCAAACTCATAATTTAACATGGTATCAAAGCTTAGGGTGTGAAACAGCTTGTTGAAGTGCAGTAGCAGGTACACACAGATCCAAGCGAGCTTGATCAAGTTTCCAGCGTGAGGTCCATGGCATCCTCCATTTTTGTCAAGGCCGAGGATAGGCTTGAAGGATCTTCCAACCTCAATGTGTGGAAGATCGAGATAATGAATATCTTGCAGGAGCATGATCTTGAGCAGTATGTGACCACAATGATGGAGGAACCCACCTCTAATGCAGGAAGAGCAGCCTTTAGGAAGAGTCAAGCTAAGGCTAAGCGAATTATCTTTGACTCAGTCAAAGACAGTATAATGACAACGATGACTTTGTTAATGATTGCCAAGGACTGTATGGATACCTTAGTAAATCTGTATGAGAAAAATGCACCAAGTCAAAAGAGGACACTTAAGCACAAGTTTAAGTATTTGAAGATGAAGAAAGGTGAATCAGTAGCATCTTTCTGTTCCAGGATAGCCTAGATTAGATTAGCTTTTGGTCACAGGTGTCACAGTGGGTGATGATGACTTAGTGCAGGCCATGTTTGATGGTCTTCCTTCTTCATGGGAGACCTTCTTATTCAGTGTGAGTGGGAGAGATATTCAACTCACGTTTGAGAGGTTATGGCATGATTGCTTCCAAGAGAAGAGTCGCACTACTACTAGGAGCGAGCCAACCAAATAAGAGCATTTGGCATTAGCATCAAAATTCAAGGGAAAGAAGAAGGTCACTTTCCAGAAAGGCTATCAGAAAAAGTCAAACAACAAAGGTATGTTCAAAGGCAAGAGTATTGATACATCTAAGATTAAATGATTTAGTTGCAATAAGTTGGGTCATTTTGCTAATGACTGCTAGTATAGAAAGAAAAATCCAAGGAAAGGGAAACATCATGCTTCAACTGTTGAGGATGATGAATCTAAAAGAAATCAGAAAAGTCCTTCTAATGACAGAGAAAATACAAAAGAATATTACTTGGTTTTTGCTTTATCCAGTGCAGTTATCACATGGCCGAAAACTTGGTTAGTAGACAATGGTGCATCAAAGCACATGATAGGGTACAAGGAGATCCTCTCATATTTCAAGACAAAATCTTTTGTAAAGCAGGTTGAGCTTGGGGATGACAAATGTTACAAGATAGAGGGAGTAGGCTCTATATCCTTCATATTGGAATCTGGGGTTATGCTTCATGTTGATGAAGTATTATATGTTCCAGGTCTCAAGAAGAACCTACTATCAGTTGCAACCCCTGAGGACAAGGAATATTTGGTGACCTTCAAGGACGGGAAGGCACTTTTGTGGGCTAAAGGTAACTACTTGAGTACAACACAACCTATTGGGATTCACAGAGGAGGACTGTATGTTGTTGTGACCGGACATTCAGTTCAGGCATTAACTCATAATGCGACCAACTCTAACGAGTTGTGGCATAGATGACTTGGATATCTTCATTTCAAAGCACTTCTAGATCTGCAGAATATGGTATGTGGCATGCCCTCTATTTCTTTGAGTAAAAATGAAATTTGTAAAGGATGCATGCTAGGTAAAAATATAAAGAAAGCATTTCCTAGCAGTGACAACAGAGGTCGGGGCATCTTAGATTTGGTTCATTCTGATGCATGTCGTCCCATGTCATCTCCCTCACTCAGTGGTTGTTTGTATTATGTCATTTTCATTGATGATTACTCAAGAAAATGTTGGATCTATTTCCTTAAAGAGAAAAGTGACACATTTGATAAGTCCAAAGAATATAAATCCTTTATTGAAAAGCAGACAGGGAAACACATCAGAACCTTGAGAACAAACAATGGAGGAGAGTTTGAATCTCTCTAGTTTGAGGATTTTTTCAAGGAATGAAGAGACAATTGATCGTGCCATATAACCCTCAGCAAAATGGTGTTGCTAAGAGGAAAAACATGACAATTTGTGAGACAACGAAAGCCATGATGTTTGACCAGGATCTGCCAAATTCTATATGGGCAGAAGCTACCTTTACTGCCATGTATATTCAGAACAGGTGTCCACATGCTATCTTGAAGGACAAGACTCCTGAATAGGTCTTCTTAAGGATCAAACCTGAAGTAGGGCATCTAAGGATATTTGGGTGTCCAATATATATTCATGTCCCTAAGGAAAAGAGGACAAAGATGGAAACCTCGAGCAAGAAAGGGGTTTTTGTGGGGTACAATGAGAACTCCAAGGCTTACAGGATATATGTACCAAGTTAGAGGCAGATAGAGGTAAGCAGGGATGTGACTTTCCATGAGGAAGCCGCATTCAAGAAATCCAGAGAGCTTCAACAAGAATCAGAAGCAGTTCATCCAACTTCACCTTCTTCTGAAAATGAAGAGTCAGATGATCAGAGGGAGGAACCTTATGAAGGGCCAAGTGATGAACCCCTAGAACATGTTGAAGAGTTGGAAAGAACTCTTGAAGAACCTCCAGCCAAAAGGAAGACAGGATGGCTTAAAGAAACAGTGCAAGAAGCAGGAAAGATAGTTGCTCCCAAAGGAACTTTCAAGGGAAGTAATAGGCCTCACAGGTTTGGAAGCTATGTTGCACTGATGAACAACATCAGTGATGTCGAACCTTATTCATTTGAAGAAGCAGATAAATTACAAGTATGGAAGGATGCCATGCTTGAGGAATACAAGTCTATTCTAAAGAACAATGTCTGGGACATTGTGTTGAGGCCAAAGGTCAAATCAATGGTCTCTTTCAAATAGATCTATAAGATCAAACATGCAGCCGATGGGAGTGTAGAAAAGTTCAAAGCAAGATTTGTAGCCAGAGGCTTCACTCAGAAAGAAGGAATTGACTACGACGAGACTTTTGCCCCTGTAGCCAGGTATACCTCCATTCGAGTTATTATTGCATTAGCTTCAATTCTTGGTTGGAAGTTACATCAGATGGATGTAAAAACAACATTCTTGAATGGAAAGATTGAACATGAGGTCTTTGTGGAAGAACCAGATGGTTTTCTACTACATAACAAAGACACTCATGTATGCAAGCTAAGGAAGGCCTTGTATGGTCTTAAGCAGGCTCCCAGAGTTTGGTATGACAGCGTTGATGGCTTTCTTAAAAGTCTAGGCTTTTAGAAAAGTGATGTTGATGCGAACATGTACTTCAAGGTAAGAGGGAACTAGCATGTTATACCAATCTAGTATGTTGATGATCTCTTTCTGACAGGAGATGAAGGGATAATAGCCTGGTGTTACAGGGAGCTAATCTCATAATTCGAGATGAAAAACTTAGGCTTGATGCATTACTTCCTAGGTGTTGTTCCTGAGTTTATACTTTAAGGTTCTAAAGTATACTGTCAAGGCATCTGAAATGATAGAGGGAAAGAGGACAATAAAGACAACTATTTAAAAGATGAGGATTAAAGTTGGTTTCTCAACTCTCTGTTGGAATTCCCAGTTTTCCTGAATGCTGATATCTCTTTCAATTGCTGCGCATGAACGTGCTAACTCAGCCCGGTTATTTGTTGTTTGCAAGATGGTGTTGAATAAATTTAGGGCAATGCTGGTTTGATCCAAAAGATTGGGTTCGACGTTGGGTTGCCTTGAAACTGGTACTGTCATGAAGGATAAAAGATAAGGGAGATATAGATCTGTATTTTCTTTTTAGGCTTAGTTATCTCTAATTTACAATGCAAAGAGAACGATTCTAAAACACGAATTAATGAGGCGAGTGAATCAAAGGCCTTTTCTTGTATTTGAGTTAAAACTTAAAGAAAGGGAAACATGTATGATATGAGGAAAAACATATAACTACTAACAAGGTGAGGCATCAATTTAAGAGGAATCTCACGTTTTAATAGGAGACTATGAAGCAAAGAAAATATTAATGAAGCATATGATATTGTAATCCAAACATTTACAGGTCTTGTATCGGTTGATAATCGATGCAGAGGAAAAACTGTAAATGATCTAAATAACAAGGATAATTTATTTCCATAGTAGAGGTACTAAATTGTAGTCAAGCATTCATTAATAAAACACATGAAAGAACGATTTAAAGACGGGGGAACACATAACTTAGACTTTACAAAATCTGAAATCTTCAATCTGCTTTTCTATTAATTTAGAGTTTCTTTAGATGTCTTCGTCACAATGCCTTTTTTAGAGAAGGAAAAAAGCCCTTTGTCAGTCTTCTCTCCTTTTATTTATACAAGATCATCGCTACTTGATAGTTAGCGATCTCCTATTTTTTAGGGAAAAAGAAAGAAAAATAGTTACAAAATTGCAACCTTAACCGTTGCATGATTAACATTTCGTTGGTCTATCATTTCAAAGTATAAGATTTCGAACGATGCTTCATTGCTTAGTTGAAGTCTCTCCCTCTTTTGAAGCTATACATTCAACACACTTCTCTAAAAAATGAACAAAAATCCTAGGTGGTGTCGGGAGATCTTTAGTTTCAAATAGATAAAACTTTCTTTGTACCTTTGGAAACTGGTCTTCAAAACCTTTATCAACAGGCCTGATCATTTGCAACTTTAAATTAGGCTGTACCAGCCATCTGTCTATCTGATTGGTATTGATTTCGCTCAACTGTGAAATTTCTGCCTGAACCTCCTGTAAGCTCTCTTTGTAGTTCAACTGCTGTTTCACAATGTTTATCTGCCCTAGTAGTCCAGTGCAGTCATTTCTTTCAAATCCTAATGCTTGCTTTTCCAAAGAATCAAAGATTCCCTCATAATCATCTTTGATTTCTTTGACTGTCTTCTTGTTTTTGACTATGTTTGTTTCCCATGCCTTGAGCATAATGTCTCCTCTTATCTGTTCTGTGACAGAAAGTTTTAAATCTTTCGGCATCTCCATGTTCCCTAAACATGCGACTGCTTTTTGGAAGGTATTCCTTACTGCTTTAGCCTCTTTTTCTAGTAAAATAATGTTATCAAGGGATTTGCTTACCTCTTGAAAATAATGCTGGATGATCTCTATTTTGGAGATCAATTGTTGTTGTTCAACTTCTATCTTTGTATGGGTTTCTAACGAGAGGGTTTGAAAAGTAAGTCCACGACCCGACCTTCTGTCAAACTCAATTTAGCATGTAACTGTTTAACAAGCTCCCTTTGCTGAGTAACCTGTACCTGACTTGCTTGTACCCTCTGGTTCATTTCATCCAGGCTAGTTTTGAGTGACTGGATTTCTTGCCTTTCAACAGCTCTGACCTGCTCCAGACTTTTATTCACCTCTTCTCTAATGTTTTTCTCARCATTCTTTAACTGATCCTGCAATTGAGCTATCATGTGGTTACTCTTCTTTATCCTTGTTCTCATGTTCTCCACAGTAAAAATRTTTGCTGTTGCCATGGCTCCCATGGAGCCTGCTATCTCTGTAGTGAAATCCTCCTCTTCCATTTTCTAKCCATCTATCAAGACCCTATGCTTCTTCACCATACCCCCTTCTCTCCTATGCATTTCTTGCCTTACAATAGCCTTCCTCTTCTTGCTGAAAAAATAATCGGAAGGAGGGATCTCATCTCTGGAAATAGGGGTGAGGTCACCAACATATATATCTCCCATCTGTGGGAGTCCAAAGGTGGACTGTAAAGGAGTTAAGGAAGTTATGGGACTTCCTAGCTCTGTAGACCTTGTTCCTCCCATAGCCTTAGGTATAATGACATCAACATCAGGTGATGAAGGAGGAGTGGACTTACTGGAATCGGGAGGTGTCCTGGGCCTCTTCTCTGCTTCCGTCTTTGGATTTTCCGTCTGTAAGGCCTCTTCATTTTGTGAAGAGCCTTCAGTCTCCTGAGGAAATTCTTCAGGATTGGCTTTATCTTACATTTCTTGTCCGAAACCTGGAAGAGTATCTTCTTGTTCCCGAGGAAGGGTAATTGCTTCTCCTTGCAGTACTTTGGGCAGGCCGCTTCGTCTGTGCTTCTGGAAGGTCTGAAAACTAGCTTGCAAGTCAGATGGCAGTGTCTGTACTCTTTGTAATACTTCCTCATAGGTCCTAGTCCCTTTGAACAGATCGTCACAAGGGGACTTCTCATGTTCATAGGCCTCCATATTACAGTGGGTCATGTGTTTTCCCACTAGCTGGTAAGGATCGTGCTTCCTGTGCTCGAGGTTTACCAATTTAACCTCCTCTAGCACTGCCGCTTCAAATTTGGAATGACCTAAGTTGAGCGATGAAAATTTCCCAATCTGAACGGGAAAAGCTGGCCAAAATTTCTTTTGAGCCATTTTTAGTTCTATCCCAATTCCACCTGCTACTATTTGATGAGCCATCTCCTTGCACACCAGTCTGTCAGGGAGGAATTTCGGGAGGGCGTGTGGGGGGATTGAACACCCGAAAACTCTAATGTATGAAAAATTCTCCTCTATGAACCAGTCAGCAACTGCCCTAAGGTTTCCTGTGACCAACTCTGAAATGTAGGGAGGCGCACAACCGTACAACATCTGATGTAGTGGTATCACCACGAAATGACAAATTTCATAGAACAAGAAAGGGCAAAAGTTGGAGGTAGTAATTAGGCATCCACAACCAATTGTTGTTCTTGCACCATCAAAACAAGGACTTGGGAAGAAGCTTGGGGTGCTAGGTCGGGGACGATCTCA
>ML785100.1:309554-322806 GCA_009831015.1 Picea engelmannii | reverse complement strand
CAACAACACAAGGATGAAACAACATCATCAACACGAGGCCGAGATCACATCATCATCATACGACAATATAATGAGGCAGGTGAAACAACAACATTTTGTGGTACTTTGGCATATCGTCCTTACTGGACCTTCGAGATCTTCCCAAGAATCATAAGATTCCCTGGGATGTAAAATCCTAGTGGAGCTAGCACGTGGTACTTTGATAGACCCTCCTTATCGGATCTTCAGGATCTGCCCAGGAACCAAAAGGTTCCCTAGGATATAAAATCCTAACAAAGCTACCACTACTGACCATACCTGGCATATACATGCACAGGTACTCTGACAGACCGTCTTTACCGGACCTTCAGGATCTGTCCAGGGATGATCAATCCCCTAGGATATAAAATCCTAACGGAGCTACCCGCTGTTGGTTAGGATACCATAGTATTATTAGCATCGCTCCCCCTTTCGAGGGAGGTCCTTTCAGACTATACCAAGCTTGTCTCGAAAGTATTCAAACTTTACACGAGATAGAGGCTTGGTCAACACATCTGCAACCTGCTCATATGTGCCAACATATTGGAGCTTTACAACTCCTCTCTGCACCATATCACGAATGTAGTGATACGAGATTTATATGTGCTTCAACTTCTCATGGAACACATGGTTCTCCGTCATCTTTATGCAACTTTGGTTATCTCATAGAACCATGGTGGCTTCCATCTCCAGATCAAATGGACCTGCCAACAACTTTTGAAGCCATATGGCTTCACAACTGGCGGAACATGCTACAATGTATTCCGCTTCTGTCGTGATGAGAGAAATATTGGATTGCTTCATGCCCTGCCATGAAGTCATGGCTGACCCCAGACTGAAACAACATCCTGAAGTGCCCTTTCTACCAGAAACACTTCCAACCCAATTATAATCAATATAACCAACCAGTCTGAAGTCACGATCTCCAATATAACAGAGAGCAAAGTCCAACGTACCCTTAAGGTATCTCATCACATGCTTTGCAACTACAAGGTGAACACGTCTGGGCTGTACCAGATACTGACTCAAGGTGTTCACAACAAAGCATATATTGGGCCTGGTATTCATCAAATACATTAACGAACCAATAATTTGTCTGTACAGAGTAGCATCAACCAATTCTGACGAAGTATCAACCGAGAGCTTCAACTTTGTTTGCATGGGTGTGTTCATGGCTTTGCATTCCAACATGTCAAACCTCTTCAGTATTTCAACAACATACTTCCCTTCGTTAAGGAAGATTTTCTTTGGGCTCTGACAAACTTCAAGACCTAAGAAATAATGCATCAGGCCTAGGTATTTCATCTCAAATTCTGTAGTGAGCTTCTTCTTACAATCTGTGATGAGATTTTCTTCTCCTGTTAAGAATAAGTCATCCACATACAACAACAATATAACTGGCTCATCATTCATAACCTTGAAGTAAAGGTTAGAATAAACTTTACTTTTGGTAAAGCCCAAGCTTGTTAGGAAACTATCAATTCTTCCATACCAAGCTCTAGGAGCTTGCTTCAACTCGTACATAGCCTTCTTCAACATACATACATGAGTCTTTCTATCTTCAACTTCAAACCCTTGTGGTTGTTCTATATACACTTCTTCTTCAATAACACCATTTAAGAAGGTTGTTTTCACATTCATCTGGTGTAACTTCCACTTCATCTTGGCTGCAAGAGCTATGATTGTTCTGATAGAAGTGTATTTGGCTACAAGAGCAAACGTTTCTTCATAATCATTGCCTTCCTTTTGAGAAAAGCCACGAGCTACAAATCTTGCTTTATGTTTTTTAATACTTCCGTCTGCAACATGTTTTATCTTGTATATCCATTTGGAAGATACCACATCTTTGTTCTTTAGTTTGGGAACTATTTCCCATACTTCATTCTTTATAATGGATTGGTATTCTTCTGTCATGGCATCCACCCATTCTTTCTTCTGAATGGCTTCTTCAAAGCAAGTGGGTTCCTTTTCTATGAGATCACACATCAAGGCCATATAACTGGAGAATGACTTAGGTTTCTTTCTTTGTCTCATGGTTCCTTCTGGGGCACCATACTTCTCTCCATCTTGAATAAGTTCCCTTGCCCAAGATGACTTTCTCTTGTGAGAGATTGTCATTTGGGGAGGTTCTTGAGATTTTGTCATATCATGATCTTCTGGAATCTCATCATCAAGGGTAACTGTAACTTCCCTCACTGGTTCTGCAACTGTGGGAGCTACATGTTCTTCTTCATATACTTCTTCAAGATGACATCTCCTTGATTTCTTGAGTGTTGCATTTTCATCAAAGGTTGCATCTCTGATGATCTCAATATGATGGTAACTTGGTATGTAAATTCTGAAGGCCTTAGAGATCTCACAGTATCCAACAAATATTTCTTTCTTTCCTGAAGGATCCAACTTAGTTCTCCTTTCTTTCGGAATGTGTACAAACACTGGACAACCAAATATCTTGAGATGGCTTACTTCTGGCTTCTTTTCGGAGAACATTTCTTCGGGGGTTTTGAATCCAGGTGCACTATGGGATAATCCGTTTTGGACATACACTGTTGTTCTTGCTGCTTCAACCCATAAGTGCATTGGAAGATCTTGATCGTGGATCATAGTCTTCTCTTCTTCCATTATTGTTCTATCCTTTCTTTTTGCTACACCATTTTGCTGAGGATTATAGGGAGTGGTGAGCTCCCTCTTAATCTCGACATCTCTGCAAAAGCTTACAAATTCTTTTGAGGTGTATTCCCCTCCATTATATGACCCGTGTATCTTGATTTTTTTTCCAGAGAGATTCTCTATCAAGGCTTTGAATTCCTTGAATTTTCCAAATACTTCATCTTTTGATTTCAAGAAATAAACCCAAGTCTTACGAGAATAATCATCAGTAAATGACACATAGTATACATACCCACTAAGAGAGGTTGATGGCATTGGACCACATACATTTGAGTGGATGAGCTCCAAGATCCCTTCTACTTTACCGCCTCTCATTGGGAAATGATTCTTTATGTTCTTTCCTTGTGGACATCCCTTGCACACACCTTCACGATCGACCTTGAATTCTGGTAGACCTGTAACTACCTTGCTTACATATGGTAAGGATTTGTAGTTGATGTGACTTAGTCTTCTACGCCAACTCTCAGTGGAGTGAGTCAAGACTGCATCTGAGTGACCTTGTAACTTATACAAACCACCTTCTTCCGTTCCAATGACAATTGCATCTTCTATGGTTTTTTCCTTTAGGCCACATAAGAACTTCACCATTTATGAATGCAACCCTAGAACCTTTCTTATCTAAAGCTGAGATAGAAAGTAAGTTCTTTGTTAACCCTGGTACATGTAGTACATCCTTCATTCTCATTAGGGTCCCTGGATCAAGTTTGTAGGTGGATTCTCCCACTCCTTTGATAGGGTACTGGTAATCATCTCCGAGTGTAACTTTCCGGGGAAAATTCTTTTCTGTAAGGCTAGAGAGAATGTCTCTCTGACCTGTCATGTGCTTAGAGGCACCACTGTCTATGAGCGAAGTATCCTCTCCAGGTGTCACAGATCCCGAGAGGGCAAAAAATAAAACATAATCTTCAATCTCTTGTTTAGTCAACTTTGTGGGTGGCTCATCATCTTCAACTGCATGGGCATGATGTCTTTTGTTATTTCTCTTCTTGTATTCTTCCCTTATGGAAGGACAATTCTTAACAATGTGTCCCATCTTATCACAATGGTAGCATTGATAAGAGGATAAATCTTTTTCTCTTCTTTGACCCTTATGATATTTCTGGAATCTCCTTGGAGGGTGAGATTCCTTATGGAGGTGGGTGAATCTCTTTGGTGTAAATGTGTTGAACCTACACAGAATATATCTAGATAGAAAATACCACACACATTTGTAGAAAGAAATTGGGAAAGAAGAAGCAAGAGAGAAAGAATGGAATAATTCTCATTAACCGTAATGAATAATGAATAATTTACACATAATATACTCTGTATAACTCAACCAATGTGCACTGGAGGTGAAGCCAATGCACCATAGTGGTGGTCTTGAGTGATCTGGACACACACCAACAATTACGGGAGTGCACTGCCACATAGTCTAGTCTCTCGGGCAGTTACGGGAGTGAGCTGCCACCTAGCTGAGTTGACTAGTCTACTAGTCTTTAGTTAGATGACTGAAACATAGTGAAGTGAGGAGAAGATCAATGAATCATGGGTAATGCGCTAGTTTGATGATGATCCCAAGGAAAATGTGCATTAGCTGGTGATGATCCTAATGTTGCATGGTGACAAAACTAATGCAACATCTAGACTCCACTCAACTAGTCAAACTGAAGTGAAAATTGAAGAGAATATTCTTCTAGAGGAATATTCTCCCTAAACTTTAGGAGATTGGATAAAAACTAATAAACATAGGAAAAACCTTAGGAAAAATAAATCTTAGGTGTGTGTGAAGTAACTCCAACACCCCCCTGAACATCACTATGGTGAAAATAAAGAATGGGTCCCGACAACGAGGCCATGTTAGGTACCCAAATACAAAAGATACATTGGAATAAAGTGAGGAAAGAGGGAAAACCTCATGGGACCCCCCCCTCAAGGTACACTATATGTAAAAAGAAGAATTGACAGTTGCTAGGCAACTGTGTCCTTCACTCCAAGACGACGTCGTAGAGAATGAAACTTTTGCTCAATGAAGGTCTTGGTGAAGATGCTTGCGGTCTTTTCTGCTGAAGGACATAATTGTAGGTCAATGATCCCCTCGTGTACTAAGTCTCGTGTACTAAGTCTTGGATGTAGTGCACGCGGATCTCGATGTGCTTCGTCTGTTGCCTCTAAAATGGATTTCTGCAGAACTTTAGAGTGCTCTGGTTGTCACACCAGATGATGATCGACTGATGAAACTGAATGCCCAACTTAGTGAGAAAATGTTGTAGCCATATAATTTGCATGGTTATGTTAACTACCCCTTTGTACTTTGCCTCGGCTGAAGAAAGAGCAATAGCAACCTGCTTCTTGCTCGACCAACAAATAGGCCCGGAACCAAGACTGAGTGAGTAACCAGATGTGGACTTGCGATCAGTGCTATGGCCAGCCCAGTCAGAATCAGTGAACCCGATGAGATCTAATGTAGAGTTTGTTGCATAATGAATCCCAAAGGTGATGGTGCCTTGTACGTATCGAATGATACGCTTTGCAGCTTTCCAATGTAGCTCATGTGGCTTCTGCATGAACCTGGAAATTGCGCCAACTCCATAGAAGAGGTTTGGTCTGGAGTGTGTGAGATACAACAAGCTCCCCATTAGCTGTCTGTACACTGGGCTGTCAGCCAATGGAGTGTCCCCGCCATCCTCAAGTTTGACTCCTAATAGGAAAGGAGTCGGAGCAGACTTGCAGTCTGTCATGTGAAATCTCTCAAGGAGATCTCGTGCATACTTGGCTTGAGGCAGTTTGATGCCTGATGGATCCTGATTGATCTCGAGTCCAAGGAGGAAGTGCAACAAACCCATGTTTGTCAACACGAACCTGTCATGTAGAATCCTCTTGAATGCAACAATCGCGGAAGTCGAGCAACCGGTGATCAACAAATCATCAACATACATAACTAAGAGTAGAAGTGAATCAACCGTCCTGAGCATGTAGACATTTGGGTCTGATTTACAATGTACAAAGTTGTGTGACAATAGGTAGGAGTCCGTCTTGGCATACCATGCCCTCAGAGCATGCTTGAGGCCATAAAGAGATTTCTTCAATCGACAGACCAAAGATGAGTCCTGCATAAATCCCCAGGGCTGCTCCATATAGATCTCCTCAGAGAGATCACTGTGAAGAAATGCATTCTTCACGTCCATTTGATGGACTTCCCATCCCTTGGCTGTCGTAATGGCTAGTGCCAATCATGTAGAATCCATCTTTGCTACGGGAGCAAAGGTCTCATCATAGTCAATGCCATGCACCTACTGAAAGCCTTTGGCAACAAGCTTGGCTTTGTATCTGCTAATCTGTCCATCTGCTGCGCTCTTGGTCTTGTAGACCCATCTGCACCTGACAAGTTTCCTTCCAGAAGGAGGGGGAACCAGATCCCAAGTCTAGTTCTTGAGGAGGGAGTTGTACTCCTCCTGCATGGTGGATTCCCAAAAGGGATTTCCATCAACCTCTCCATAAGACTGTGTATCTGAAGACTAAACTAAGAAAAGATGCCTGGGTGGCAATGGTTTAGTGGCAGCGAGTGCAAGAGGAGGCTCCTCGAAATCAGATCAAGTCCTCCTAGTATTGGCTGGATCACCAACACGATCCCTTGCATCCTGAAGAGTAGTCTGGGCCCACTTGGGCCTATGCTCTGGCTCTACATATGCATATGGATGCACTGACTATGCATATGAATGTAATGACTCTGTATCTGGATCATCTGAATCCTTTGAATCAAAACATTCGTCTGAAGAAGAGTCGGTATGTGCATGCTCATCATCTCGGACAGGTGGAAGAATGAAGGTATCTGCATGTGGCTGATGAGGTACACATGCGAGACACTTAACTTGAATTGGACACTTCGCTCAATGATGAGCCGATCCGAGGAAAGATCAATAAGTCTGTATCCCTTCGCACTGTCGGGGTATCCAACAAAAATACATTCAGTGCTTTGTGGATCAAGTGCCTTCCTCTTTTCAGAGAGAATTCGAGCCCATGCACATGAACCGAAAATACGAAAGTGGGTTACTTCCGGTTTGAGGCCGCTCCAAGCCTCATAGGGGGTCTTATCCTTGACAGATCTATGGGGAGATCTGTTTTGGATGTAGGTTGCACAATTGAGTTCTTCAGCCCATAGTCTCTGTGGTAGTGACTTTGCATGTAACATGCAAGATGCCATCTCTTTTAGAAATTTGTTTTTCCGCTCAGCAACTCTGTTTTGCTGCGGAGTATAGGGAACTGTGTGCTGCAATTGAATCCCTGCCTCATGGAAAAGATTCTGGATCTCATGATTCACATACTCTCATCAATTCAACGGACTCTGATTTTCTTTCTTGACTGTTTCTCAACCAGGGCTTTGAAATCTTTGAGGTGTTGAAAGACCTTTGAATTTTGCCTGAGAAAGTAAATCCATGTGAAACGTGAGAAATCATCAACAAAAATGAGAACATACCTTGCTTTGCTGATTGATGGATGTGAAAAAGGGCCCATGAGGTCACCATAGATCATATCTAAAGGAGAGGAAGCTCTTTGAGTCTTTTATTTGTCGAATTTCTCTTGAGGGTGTTTTCCAAGAACACATCCCTCACAGATTCCTTTGGAGAAATGGATGTCAGGTAGACCATCAACCAATCTTCGCTTGCTAAGTTGTTGCATATATTTGAAATTCAAATGTCCGAACCTTTCATGCCATATCCTACTACTTTCATCAGCATGGGTAAACAGTAAAGCAGAATTTGGTTCAATAAATTCAGAAAATGTATACAATCTAGATTGATGATTTACCTCACCGATAACAACCCTAGAATTGGTTTGCATGTCATAGATGTCCACTGCATTAGGTGTGAATATGAATTTCTTTTCAGTGTCGGAATTTGTCATCTGATACATAAAGAAAAGATTGACATAAAGTTTGGGAATGTGCAACACATTCTCGAAGCTTTTGTTGGCGAGTTCAATCCTTCCTTTGCTGGTGACCTCGACTGGAGAGTTGTCCCACATCAGAATAGGAGGACCTTTGCATGCATCCAAAGAAGAATAGATTGTTTTTGTGGCAACCATGTGATGTGATGCTCCTGAATCTACGATCCAATCATCGAGAGAGGAGTTGATGGCAATCAAGGCATGGCTAGAATTGTCTTTCTTGGGATTCTGATATTCTGGTTTCTTCTTCTTGGCACCCTCGGGGATGCGATCTCCAAGGTTGTTTTGATGAAGTTTTTGAGTCATTAGATCTATTTGTTTATGCATTCATGCGGATTCTGGATAGAATCCTTTATGGCAGTA
The DNA here is from genome assembly GCA_009831015.1 of Picea engelmannii. Lineage (NCBI taxonomy): Eukaryota > Viridiplantae > Streptophyta > Pinopsida > Pinales > Pinaceae > Picea > Picea engelmannii. The sequence goes on along the minus strand of ML785100.1, from coordinate 314,829 downwards.
TGTGCATTTCTCCCCTTTTCTTCCCTTTCCACCTTTGGATCCAGAGGCATCTGTGAAGGGTTTTGAGTACCCTTCCTTCTTCGTATTTGCATGAGCTTTCCTTTTGTCTTTATCTTTAGATTTTTGATATTGATCGCTGCCATCTTGCACAATAAGTGCATGCGCCTTTGGGCCTTTGATTTTTCCCATGTTGATGAGCTTGGTTTTCTCTTGTGTCAGGGATTTGATAAATTCCTCAAGAGAAGGCATCTTCCAAGTGGCTCCAGAGGCGAATTTGTCTGAATGGAATGTGGATAAGAACATAAAGAATTCAGGACCAAGTTTGGAGAGAATGGTGAGAACCATTTGTTTATCCTCCTTAGATTTATTAATCCTGCAAGCTTTGAGTTGCGACAATGAATCCTTGTATTTTGTAAAGAAATCTTGGAGATTGTCGAAGCTTTTTCGATCCAATGTGAGCAATTCCAGCTCGAGCATGTGTCCCCTCATCTCATCCTGTTTGCCAAAGAGCCTTTCCATGGTGGTCCAGGATTCATTCGGGGTTTTATAGGAACATATGTGAAAAAGGAGATCGAGAGAAATGAGACTGCAAATTGTTCCGAATGCTTCATCCGTTCGATTTAGATACTTGGATTTTTCTATGGCTGATGTCGGTTCTGTCTCTGTATTCATGGTTAAGCTGTACAATCCTCTGCTTCGAAGATGCATGACCATCTTCTCCTTCCATGCAAAGAAGTTGTAAGGTGTATGAATGATTTTTTTTGGGAATTCCATTTTTTCGCTGTCTTCAATCTTTGGTACCTACAAAAAATAATTTAGTGTAGCTTTGCTCAGCAGTCCGTCGGCTTTGATACCATGTAAATGTGTTGAACCTGCACAGAATAGATCTAGCTAGAAAATACCACACATTTGTAGAGAGAAATTGAGAAAGAAGAAGCAACAGAGAAATAATGGGAGAATTCTCATTAACCGTAATGAATAATGAATAATTTATACATGATATACTTTGTATAACTCAACCAATGCGCACTGTAGGTGAAGCCAATGCGCCATAATGGTGGTCTAGAGTTATCTGGACACACCGACAATTACGAGAGTGAACTGCCACCTAGTCTAGTTTTTCAGGCAGTTACGGGAGTGAACTACCACCTAGCTGAGTTAACTAGTCTATCAGTCTTCAGTTAACTAACTGAAACATAGTGAAGTGAGGAGGAGATCAAGGAATCATGGGTAATGCACTAGTTTGGTGATGACCCCAAGGACAATGCGCATTAGCTGGTGATGATCCCAAGGACAATGCACATTAGTTGGTGATGATCCCAATGTTGCATGGTGACAAAACCAATGCAGCATCTAGATTCCACTCAACTAGTCAAACTGAAGTGAAAACTGAAGACAATATTCTCCTAAAGGAATATTCTCCCTAAACTTTAGGAGACTGGATAAAGACTAATAAACATAGGAAAAACCTTAGGAAAAAGAAATCCTAGGTGTGTGTGTGAAGTAACTCCAACATTTGGGGAGTGATATTCCTTATGGAGGTGGGTCTCCTTTTGGAAATGAGACCTTTTATTTCCTCCTTTAGCATGCGCAGTTAGGGCTTGGTCTTCATCCTTTAATAGTACTGCTTCTCGGTTGGCTACTCTTGCTTCTTCTTGAACACATTCTTCCCAAAGACTGTCAAATTGGAGTTTCTCCTTTCTGACACATATAGTTTGGATGAAGGCATCCCAAGGTCTTGTAAGACCATTAAGAGTTTTCATGATGAGTTCATGTTCATCCAAGTGGTCTCCAATTGCTTCTAGTTGTTCTTTCAAATGAGTAACCCTAGAGAAATAGTCTTGAATGGTTTCTCCTTTCTGCATCTTTGTATTTTTGAGGTAGGTTCTCAAGTTCATCTTCCGATTGATGTTCTTTCCTTCATACATTCTGGTTAGGGCATCAAACATCTCTTTTGGAGTATTCTTAGACGACACTTGATGGATCAAGTGATCTTTAATAGACTATGCAATGATTCTTTTGGCCCTGACCTTATCCTTCTTGTACTTTGCTTTGGCTGCATCTTCTTCGGGTTCCGGTACATTTTCTTTTATGAATTTTTTCAAGGTCATTCTCTTCAAGAATGAGTGCAATCCTGTATTTCCAGGCACACAATTTTTCCACACATTCTAACTTATCAACAAGCTTGGTGCTTGCAGACATCTTGACCTGGAGCTAGGAAAATGACTAGAAAATGAAAGTGCTCAGAAAGTGAATCTGAACTTACTAGGAGATGCACTGGGCTGAGGCGAGTAGGCTGGAGCTGTTTGGTTTTAGAAAATCCAAATTTGACCCCTTGAAACTGGACCTGTGCAAATCTTGACTGGTACTTTTGGTACTGGTTTCCCGGTTTTCTAGTTTTTTGGTACCAGTCAAAGCTAGGGTTTCACTTTCCGGAGGCTCTGACCACTGAAAATGTGCGCTCAAGTTGCCAAATGATGCGCTAGGGTTGGGCACACTTTTTTAGATGGGTTTTAGGCAGAAACTCTTCTCTAATAAAAAGCCCTAATTTTCTTGTACGACAACATTGACATTTTTGATTACCCTGTGAAAGGTGCTCTATTCAGTTCAGCTCTGATTCCATGTTAAATTTAGAGCTGTTATTAAGTTCTTTTCAATTTACTAGAGCATAACAACATAAGTAGGATCACTGAAAGAGACACAATCACAAGGTACACAACGTTTTATCCTAGGAAACCCTAATGGGGGAGAAAACCCAACAAAAACTTCCTCAATAATAGATTGCTAATACAATGCCAAGACTAAAGACCAAAAAAACTAAAGAATATCCAAGATTGAGCATGTGAGTGAGTGAGTGAGTGAATGAGGTGCCATCCTTCTTGTAACTGCAACTACCTCCAAAAGATGCACACTTTTTGAGTGAGTGAGTGAATGAATGAGGCACCATCCTCACTTATTTATACTAGCTGAGGGGGCGCTAGGGTTATGTCTCTTCACTAAGCAGGGCCAACTTCTTCCAATAGTGGTTAAAACCACTTTAATAAACCCTAGGGGTCGACTTCTCAAATACCACCATATGAATATGGTTTGATCAATCCACAAAAGGGGATTTGGTCATACATAAGTCCCGACATGATCAATCCACAGAAGGGGATTTGATCTATAATACAATAACTCAATTATAATTAGAATATTCTTGGAAGTTACAATATTTCAACAACAATCAACTGCTCATCTCTAGTAAGAAATAAATCATCAACATATAGCACAAGTATGAGAGACACCTCACCTGTTAGAAAATGCAGGTTCATATCAACCTCACTCTGATAGAAACCCATCTCTCTCAAGTAGTTGTCTATCCTCAAGTACCATGCCCGAGGTGCATGCTTGAGCCCATATAAGGTTCGTCTCAACCTGCAAACATGCGTCTCTTTGTCACCAACCTCAAACCCTTAAGGTTCAATATAGACTTCTTCCTCAATAACTTCGTTGAGGAAGGAAGTCTTCACGTCCATCTGATGAATCTTCCTACCCATCTCTGTCGTTAATGAAATCACTGCTCGGATGGATGAATACCTGGCCACCAGGGAAAAAGCCTCCTTATAATCGGCTCCCTCTTTTTGTGAAAACCCCTTGGCCACAAAGCGTGATTTATACTTCTCCACGCTTCCATCTGTCGCATGCTTGACTTTGTATAGCCGTCTGGAACCAACCACCCGTTTTCCCTGAGGCCTGGGCACCACCTCCCATACATCATTCTTCATAATGGAGGCATACTCCTCCATCATGGCCACCTGCCACACTCCATGTTGTGCAACTTGCTCATAAGTGGAAGACTCGACATCTATAAGCTTTGTCATGAGTGCCATGTAGCCAAATTTCTCTGGTGGCCTACTCTATCTCATGGACCTCTCGGGAGGCTCAACCTATCTAGAATCACTAATTGTGGACTTGTACCACTTAGGCTGTGGCCTAGTATCTGAATCCCGTGGAGCAGCCTCGCGTTGCTCATCCTCCTCATCAGTTTCCTGACTGTCTTGCCCACTAATCTCTCTGTCAACAACTGTACTTGTACCCTGTGATTGTCCTTGTGATCCTGAACTCTGTACCTGTTGTTAAAATTCTTCTTAAGCAGCTAAGTGTGTATAATATTCTTTAAATTTAGTCTATTAAAACAATAATTGCATGCATAAGGATCATTGAAAGAAAGACATCCATAGTATACACAAATTTTTTCATGGGAAACCCTCGTGGGGGAGAAAACCCAACAAGGCCTCTTCAATATAGATTCTTCAACAAGTACAATGCCTCTCTCAAGAGAGATCTCACCAAAATAGAAGATCAACCAGAAAACCCTAACCAGAATAGAGTAGTGCACCACTAGACCAAGATAGTCCTTCACCAAATAACCAAAACCCTTCACTAGAACACCTTTCCTTTGTAGTTGCGTCACACCAACTCTGTAGCTGCGTCACTCTCCAAGACTTGCACACAGTGTGAGATATCTTATTGTGTGTTGTCCAAATGAGGCGCTAGGCCTCTTATAAATACAAGTTGGGCTGCCCAGAATTAGGTCAGGGCCGACTTGTCCACTTTACCCATCTAATTTACATTTGACTTGTCAAGACACAATAGGGCCGACTTTTACAAAGGCACAATAGGGCTGACTTAACAAATATAATATAACTTTAATCTTTAGGGTCTTGTCTTGGTCAAATACAATATGAATATAATAATAATATCTTCCGAAGCTACTCAAACATCAACACTTGTAACCTCTCATTCTTCACCTCCGAGTCCTGTCCCTGTTGGTCCTCTACCTGGGTTGACATATCTCTGGATCTCCTCAAGGCTCTCTCCTTGAACTGCACATCCCTACATACCACAATCGTCCTACGTGCTGGCACAAAGATGCGGTAGGCCTTGGAGACCTCACTATAACCAACCAATATCTCCTTTTCTCCTATGGGGTCCGACTTTGTCCTCTTCTATTAAGGGACATGACAATAACAAGCACTCCCAAATATGCGTAAATGACTCACATCTATTCTTGTACCTGTAAAAACCTCCTCGAGTGCAAGCTATCCCAGTATAGTATGGAGACTCCTGTTTTGAATGTATACCACTGTGCGACATGCCTCTTCCCACAAGAACATCGACAATCTCTAATCATGAATCATTGCACACACTGCTCCAACAATGGTCTTGTTTTTACATTCTGCCACTCCATTCCGCTGAGGATTGTAAGGAACAATGAGCTTCTTCTTAATCCCCT
>ML785100.1:278872-296890 GCA_009831015.1 Picea engelmannii | reverse complement strand
TGATTAGCCAGACTATCTGACCTTGGTGGTAACTTGTGAGGAGGAACTCTTGCTTTGACCTTATACTTTGGCCTCTTCAAAACCCCAAGTTACTGGGGACGTCTCCCCTGGGCTAACCTCCCTGAATAGAAAGAACCTCCCCATTGTGGTGACATTGGGTGGGGTAGGTTCCTGTTATGCCAGTTTGACCTCTACCTTCTAGCCATTTGACCTAGCTACAAACTGTGCGATAACAAGGTTCTTGGTAAGACCAGGAACATATAACACATCAGTAAAGAAGAGGGATTTACCAGATTGCCTCTGAGACGTCATTGTACCAATACCTTGCGCCTTATAACGCACATCATTACCTAACTCAATACAAAGGTTCATGCCTCCCTCCTCCAACCTGCTGAAGAACTCTTTACATCTTGTCATATGACAAGAGGCACCACTGTCCACATACCACACACTCAGAGCAGTTGAGTTTCACATACATGCAACAAAGAAGAAATCCTCCTCAAAGATTTTACAAAATTCCTCTACACTTGCAGAGGATGCCATCTATGGCTTACTCTTTTTCTTCTTAGGACATTGTGAGGAAAAATGTCCAATCTTGTGACAATTGAAGCATTTGACTTTTGAAAAGTCAATGTTCTTTTTGCCACCTGCTCCACCTCGTAGCCCTTCTTCTTGGACTTGCCCTTGCCTTTACTAGCAAGAGCCAAACCCTCCTCATCCACAACCTGAGGTGATGTAGATGATCCACTCACCTTACCAAGGTGAATCTTCTGCACAAAATCATTTCATAAACGCTGCCAATCAGGGAGTTTCTCTCGAGTTACAACTCCACGCACAAACACATCCCATGACTTCGAGAAGCCATTTAGTGCCACACACACCAACTTGGAATCCTCTGTCTTCTCACCTAATGCTGCTAGCTCATCCTGATTTGTGTAAGTCGAGTAAGGTAGTGAACCACACCTTCCCCCTTTTCCATCTTGGTACTTCTCAGTCTCTCCCGAAGCACCATCACCCTGTTTTCATTTTTAATTTGGTAAAGGTCATTCAAGGCAACCCACATCTCCTTAGCGGAATTTTCCCCTATGAGGTGAGGGATTATGTGATCCTTTACCCCATCAAGGAGTATGCTCTTAGCCTTAGCTTCACCCTTCTTCCATGCTACCAACAATGTTGCATTTGTAGGAGCTGCTGCATTATTATCCACATGCTCAAGGACATCATTGACATCCAAGATCATAGTAACCCTTTCCTTCCAGGTGGCAAAGTTTTGAACACCCTGAAGCCTATCTTCCATTCTCAAGATCATGACCATAGCCGGAAATGATTCTTTGTTCAAACCCTTGCCTTACTGATTTTGTGTTGTAATAAACCCTTATGTTTAACAGATCTGAACTTTTAGTTTGCAGATCTGAACTTCTCTTTTGCATATCTGAACTTTTCTTTTGCATATCTGAACCTTGGTGCTGTTATATCAACAAACCTGCTCCGATACCATATGAATTTTCTAAAACCTAGGAAAATGAACCAATATTTCCAACAATATTTCACTTAGAAATTATTTCCTTTGTTTAATTTAAATTTCTGAAATTGTTTTTTTGTGGCTACAACTAGATTTCTGCAATTTTTTTTAAATGAACAATAGAAAAATAAATCTGATCAACAATGAAGAATATAACAACAATCACAACCATGAGAGACATAAATATTTTTGGGTAAATAACCCGGAGAAAAACCAAATATGGGAAAACCCATTCTTCTGTTTGTGATTTTTTATTATGCAATAGAAAATATAGAGATCTCTTACAAGACAAATTGATCCAACCAATAAACTGAGAGAAACCCCAACAATCTCTCCTTGAAAATTTGTATGGCCCTCTCCTAGTCAAATCGACCTTAGCAACACCAAAAAATGACCCGGAAAAAATACAGCCTTTGTGCAGTGCATACGACTCTCTGCGTCACTCTGCGTCACCTCTGCGTCACCTGTAGGACCTTCATTTAGATCTGAAGTACGACCTCTGCAAATGTCAAGGAAAGTCAATCGATCCACCTACAAAATGTCTCCTTTGTCTTCTCTGCACCTTTTTTCCAACAAACCCTCAAGCAAATCTCTTCCTCTAGCAGAAATTCGCCCTCTCTCAATGAATAATGTGCCCAACCACCAAGTCGACTTATTTTTCTCCATTGAGAAGTGAAAACCCTATCTCCAAAATGATTAAGGGCTGAGATCAACCCTCATCCTCACAATAAGATGGATGACCAAGATTAAAAGACCATCATTTAAAATTATTTTTACTTTTAACTTTATAAAAAAAGTGCTCATTAAGTCAACATTAAAATATAACACATTTAAGTGACTTTTTCTTAAGTAAACTTTAGGAAAGAGATTAACACATCAACTTGGTTAAGTTTCATTTTCCTCTACCATGCTCGGATGCCGTACATGGAAGAAGACCTTTTGAGTTACTCTTTTCAAAATTAATGTCTCGTCTTTTACTCAAAACTTAGTTCAGAAATTTAATTTTCTAGTTAGTATATTGACCTAGGACCTTTGAATCTTGACCACAAACTAGGGTATAACCATTTATTTGCTTGTTGGTAATTCATAATTTAAAATATCTGATTGTTGTTCATTAACTTTTATGATTATTCCCATTTAGAAATTTATTTTCAGCATTGCATTTGCCTAGGAAACTTAGTTTTGCATCATAAGTAGGCAAAATTACAATTCAAATATTTTGGAAATTGTTTATAATATTTTGTGTTAAACTAATTTCTATTTTCAACAATTAATTTATTGTGGAAAGTTGAATTTCCATTACTGTTTGGGGAAATTTACATTTTAAATCACAATTTAGACTAAATTAATTAGGACTGCATTCTAGAATTGCATTTGAAAGTCTCATTGTTAAAATTATGCATTTTGCATCCAAAATCGAATGCAAAAATTTATTTCCAGATTGCATTTTGAGCATTGTACTTTCATTTATTTACTTTGCTTTCTCAATTCCATCAGTTTATTTTTAAATATGAAACATAACTTCATTTCAAGATCATTAAACTTTCAAATCCAAAACAAGTCTAAGAACCTAATACAAACTCTCCTAAATAAGACTCAGAACTTGGTTTCGAACCTAGATTCCTAACCAAACTCATTGGTCCACCAACACTTCATTGTCACACTAAAACAAATTGGACTTAGACTTTTCTTAGGGGCACCCCCTTGAGTTGGAGAAGAACCAACCTAAAGAGAAAGGAAGAACCGATAGTGGGTAGCCTTCCTGAGTTACACAAACAAACACCTTGTGCTTGGGACTTTACACTCTTGTGGGTGCTAGATTTTGTGGTAAACACCACATTCTTTCCATATTTTTCACATTTGACATAAATTCCAAATTATGTAATTTGTGATAGGCTGATACATCATAGCATGTCATGTCAATTGGTCCAAAAGGGTATGCTCACCACAAGGTTGTTGTCATTAGTGACACCAATAAAGGACTCGGGCTTGGGCTTTGGTTTCTTGACAAGGGTTTCAAGTATTTTATTCAAGCCATAATTGATCTTGTTGGTGAAGGTTCTTCCCTTATGGAGTCTTTTCTTGTAGGGCCTTAGTCCTCATAGCTTATCTTGATTAGGAGAGATTCTCTACCCTTGGGGTTCTAATCTCTTACCCTAATCCTTAAGTTAGAAGTGACCAAATCTTAGAGGGGCATACTTATTGACACCATAAGCCCTAATTGGAGAAAGACACTAAGAGTGAAACTTTCACTATGACTTCCCTAGAGCCTTTGGTTTCCAATCCCACCAAAATATTAGGTACATGGGGCATTATTAATTGAAAACAGATCTTTTTAAGCTTTGGCATTGAGGCATTTGGTCTTCTCTCAACAACCAACCAAAACCCCCAAAATTCTAAACTCTTTTTAGCTTTTTTTGTTTAGAAGGAAATCTAATGGTGAAAAATAAAACAAAAATCTTTCTTTATATTTCTTTCATAGTCTAGTGCAAAGTTCAGTTATTTCATTTCCTAGACTAGCTTATTCAAGGGTTTCTGCTTAGTTGTTGATCTCTAACCCTAATAAGACAAAACAACCCTATATAGTTGTGCTTCAAGGTTTTATCTAACCTTTTGTGCACTGATTTAAGACATTTCTTAAAGCTAGAAATTAAATTGTGGTGATAAAAATCATATTTTTTGAAACCCTAAGGCTAAGGTTTGGTGCTTGAAGGTGTATTCTCATATCCAGTCTCTATTTCATTTCTAGTTTATTTCTACAAGTTTACCTTATAGATCTAGTGGTGAATTTATTCTCTAAAGTGCTTATTGTTGCTTATCTTTTATTTAGAGATTATTTTGGTGAATTTCAAGTGCTAACGTGGAAACCTTAGGGGGATTCACCATCTATTTTGCAAGTTATTTCTTAGTTAATGGTTGTACTTCTTTCGAAGTTGTTTCTAACACTTGTTGGGTTGTTGTTGCATAGTATATCTCCCGCCCAAGTGGAAACATCTAACATGTCTTTGCTTTGCAATGCTCTTGGATGGTCTTTTTCATGCTCTAAATTTGAAATTTCTATAAATCTTTCCATAAAAACAATTAAGGAGTTGAAGAACAACCCTAAGCTTATCCTTTCTTAGCATCTAATCATATCACACATTGCATAATTGATTTATGCTAATTGGTTTCACTCTTTGTGCCCTAAAATAACTTAAAAGTGGTTTTTAACCTTGTTACCCCCCCATCCTAAGGGTAACTAAGGAGATGATGTCTCGAGGCCCGCAGGTTGCAGACATGGAGTGCCGAGAGTTGGATGGGAAACATAGCCCACATAGCCCCTCTTCTTCACCACACTTCACCGTCATCATCAACAACAAAACAACATCCACCACACCGACTTGACCCATAGAGGGTGACATGTTTTGCTTCATGAGGTAACTAGTTAAGTTTCATGGTAAGTATCGTTTTAATACTTGGGGCATTCAGATAAGTTTCAAAGGTTTCTTTCTGACTATGAAATGTTTGCTTGAAAGTCATGTTTTTTACCATTTTTCACCTTTGGTGCTATTGGGGGTTCTTCTTGATTGGTCATCATGCCATTCCCAACCATCTTTTATCACTTTTCATCTTCATTCCTCTCTTTATCCTCATCTTTTGGGTTTTAGGGTTACATGTATACCCCAAAAGGGGCCTATACCTCATTCTCTTATGGGAAGAAGGGGCTAAAGGTCCATAGGTTATTGTAGCCAACGTCAATGAATAAATAAAAATAAAAAGCAACCACGATCAAAATGCAATGGTAGGGATACAAGGGACACAAAATCCATGGTCCAAAATCTTGAGCTCTACCTTTCTAGGTGCTCGCCCTAAGTCCTGAGTGCGAATGAATGCCTCACCTATTTGAAAATGACTTATAAGTATCCCACTTGAAATGAAATGCATTTAATATACAAAATCAAGAAACCTTGTAAAGGGGACTTGTGAACTATCTAAAGAAAATAACGAAAAAGGAAATTGTAGGGATTGGAAAAAGGTTGTGCCCCAAACGAAAGGTAACTCAATGATGCAACACACCCTCCACAAAGGAACTCATGGAAATGAGAGCATACGAGACCATTGCACGTTAATGAGCCCATGCCCAAAAGTTTCTCCCTCATCCACCTCACATTCATCACATGGTCTAGATAGGGTTCACCCGGGAAACACTTCTCTACTTGGGGAATTGGCTTACCCAATAGGGCCTTTTGATAACCCTCCCATATTTAAATTTGGTAAATTGCATAAAGTCTTTGAGCTTGTGTTTAATTTGAAAGGGGGGACCCAATGTACTTGTTTGGGTGGATTTTGTATTAATAATGATTTGCTTGGCATGATTCATATGACTTGTGAGCCTTGGAGGGTGTACCTTGTTTGTCTTTGCAGGATCTTGCTTGGTGACATCATTCATGGAGGTACTAAGGAACTTTGGATCTCAATAGGGGCATGAAAGCCCATATGATGGATGTTGTGCCCCACATGTTGGAGGGCATTGATAATGAGCATTGCACACCTGATGACGTCTTTGGCCCATGAAAGAAGATTTGGATGATGAGACTAGCATGTCGTCACCCTCCCATGCTAGAACGTTGCACTCTTGGAGCATGGTGTCAAGCCTAAAGGGTTTGATTTGACTTGGGTCTTGCACTTGGTGGAGTTGTGGAACATGAACCCCACACTTTTATGGATTAGTGGGATGATGTGGCACTTTGGGAGATGACACCCTAGCCTTTGGAGGCTATCTCACCCAACGACCACCCTTGAAGAAGATGTTGTGGAATTAAATCTTTTAATTTTGTTATTTTTGGTTATTATTTAACATATGTGGACACAAATCAAATAGATTGGGTAAAAGTCAATGTAAAAACATAAATTTGAACCTAAATTAGTGGATTTAATTGTAAATTGGGTAAAGTGAGCTTGGATTTTCCTCTATCAATAGAGGCAAGCCTCACTTCATTTTTCATAATTCATCATTGAGACATTATTCTCTCTTTCCAAGAAATTTTGGCGCTCTTATTTTCTTGTGCAATGGATTGGTGTGATTTGTCTATTGTGAACTTAACTCATGTGCTCTTGCTAAGAGGTGACTCACTCTCTTTGGAGGATTGGTTTGTGATCTAGGCTTTCTCTTGGTGAATAATCTTTGCAGGTTGGCTTTGGTTTGAGGGCAAATTTCTACAATTTGCTTTGATTATCTTGCTTGGAGAACCCTATGAGGGTTAGGAGTGTCTATCCCCTCCAAGATAATTTTTTGATTTAAGTGAGGTCATTCAAGGGTATTTTCAAGGGTTAAGATTGTCTATCCCCTTGGAAACATTCTTGGCTAGGGTTTTAAAACTAGGGGTTAGGATAGTCTATCCTCCTAGGGTTTAAAAACTAGTTTCCCATTAATTTGTTGAGCTAGCTGACTTGGAGAGGTAACGACTTGGGAACATAAGGGTTTGGGCTCAAGGTTCAAGTCTCTTTGCATTACCATCCTAACTTACTTATTAATGTTATGACTCCATTACCCAATAGATAAGGCACTAGTCTTTGCATTGAAAAGCATGAATATTGTTCTCTTAGAATCATTGGATTTGTGGATGAATTGCTCTCACTCTAAGCTATCTTCTTGTGCCAAAACATGATAATTTCTTACAAGTTTAATTGCCGTTGTATTAACAAATTAGCGACAACCATTAGGGCTGTAGAAAAACCTCTCTCTCACTCTTGTTTACTTACTTTTTCACTGCAAAGCATTACTTACTTTTTCACCGCAAAACATTGTGCTTGAATATTGCAAATTAATCAACTTGTTAAGGGCTACAAATTGACATATTTATTTTCTGATTTCTGTGGTGGAAACTTGTTGCTGTAGAAAATGTTTTCTACAACCATCTAGGTATGTTATAAACTTGTTGATAACACTTACTTTGCAGCCCATTTAACTGTCAAAGTTGTGGTTTAGTAATTGAAATATTATCTTTGTTTATAAGCTTTAATTTTCCATCATTTAATGTTGATTTTGACGGTGATTTATTGTAATTGTTAACATATTCTTCTTGCTGATATAATTTACAGTCCGCTGCAAATTTTGGGGCAACGAGGTTTCTTGCTGCTTTCCATAGCATTTGGGTGTTTATTTTCATCATTTTTGGTCTTGGGATATTGGCTCTAACATTGGTTTTGTAGGTCATCAATCGGTTTGCTTCTCTCCTCTACCAAAGTCATCATTCTCCAAACCCTAAGCACTCTCATCTAGTGACCAAAGGAGGGATCCTTTACAAACCTTTGCCTCACACTCTCTATCCCCCTAAGGTCTCCCGGGAAGCCTCCCTTGTCGTGGAATCATCCATCACTAAAACAAGGGGAGTAATTGCTAAGGTGACAATTGTTCTTACTCCCAATTGTGTCTCACATTTGTTGCTTGTGGTTGGATTTTACCTAGCGACACTTTGTGCGATAACAAACCTCGTTGAAGTTTCATTTGTTGAGTGATAGTATTTTAAATTGCAAATCTGAAGTTGCTAACATTGTTTATCTTTTATGCCATATTTGGCATACATCCACTAGCTCCTAACCCTCTTTCTCAAGTGGATATATTGGTGGTTTATGTTATTATTTCTAACTTGTTATATTTCAAACATTTGATCACTTATTGAAATCCTTGTGCATTTTGTTGTGATACATTTTGTGGATTCTTTGAAGTAAATAATAAGATTGTATGGAAATTAATTCACTAAGAGGTTTACTTAATCAAATAGGGATACCCCCTTGGATTTTAGGAGTTGTCCTAAAGTGAAGAGGAAAGTGTACCGAGGTGATAGTGGCACCTTTCTCGTCTTGTTGCCCAAAGTTAACACTTGTGTTGGGAATTTTTACAAGGGTGCTAGTTCAACCAATAACATAGGGCATTGTTTATATGCAAGTGGAGAGGCTAGGAGCTCAACCAATGCTAGGATTTTTGGTCACGGGTAGCGTTTATTCTCATGTGGGGAAAATCAAGGCACATTGCCATAGAAGGAATCAATATTGTATTCTAAGTGATTTGAAGTATTTGTAAAAGCTATGAAACAATGTGAAAAAGATGTGGCGGAAACAAATTGTAATGTCACCTGTTCAACTTTGTAATGGATTTGTTGGAAAAAGGAGTTTGAACATTGATTGAAAGAGAATAATAGGACCAAGGATCAATGCTCAATTAAGAAAAGGGAGCATATTCTAAGTTTGAAAGAATTGGAGGCATAGTCCTGCGCCTTCATGATAATATTCAAGGGGGCAACAAGTGGAGATGGCCTTCCACCATTGCTTCTCTGCAGTCTTTTGTAGGAGTCCTAGTAGTTCATTTCAACTTTCTACCTTTCCCCATGGCATCTCCCTTGCCTAGTACACTGGACACTTCTATAGAATAAATCCCTACTTGGTACCTCCATGAACCCTCCTATTGTATACCATCCGTGTGCTATTAGAGCGAAGTTTGGACCACTCCATCACCTCTATTAGAAATCCACCTAGTACAAATGCCAGTAACATAAGCATCATGGTGATGGTAGTTGATGACCCAAAAAGGATGGTGGAATGACAACTGAACCAACTTTGGGTCATTTTTGTTAATTTTCTAATTCAATGCCTAGATAAATTATTTCCTTATGATTTCCTTGCTGAAAATTAAATTTGTAGCTCACAGAATAAAATATATTGATTGAATAATTAACTAGGAATAACAAATCAACATAATAAATTGGAAACCAAATTTCAGACATGCACACATAAATTTTTTCCATCAAATCAACTTCTCATTAAAATAATATCAAAGCTTACAAGGGCTCCCAAATTGGGAAAATTTCCCACTAAGAAAAGATATAGAAAAATACAGACAACACCTATAGCCCAACACCTTTGCCTGTTATACGACCTTGTACATGTGACTTGTACATGCCCAGTACGACCTTAACAATGTGTATGTACACGCCTGTGCTTTCTATACAACACGTATGTATGCGTCCCTGACTATCTATTCAACGTGTATGTACATGTCCTGGGCTATCTATTCAGTGCCTACGACGTTGCTCGCGGCTTTGTATAGCCTATACTCATGGCTTAGATCCGTCTTACCTGCCAAATCTATCTGTGGTCTCCCACTTGCTCTCTTCTCCTTTGGACTGAGCAAAAGGTCCTTCTCTTGCTCTTCATTGTGAGTCACTGACTCTCAAGACTTACCGAATCCATAACCTTAATCTCCAAAGTGATTGACGGTTGAGATTAGGTCTCACCTCACTCGAGATCAATGGTTGAGATTCATCTAATTCACTAATGCAATCAACCTAAACATTTCATTAGATTAAAGTCACTTTTCCTTATAAAAAGCTCTTTATTTTAATAATTCCTTTAAGTAATGTAAATTACTAAGGTTGAAGGCTTTGGTCGACTTCCACACGTCTAAACACTTAGACTTGTGTGGAAGTACCCGTTTGATGCTACAAACATCAACAATTTTAAATTTTAGTTTTCATTCTAGTATTAGAATATGTTATGTGATTTTGTGTTTTTATTAGGTCAATATGTTCAAGAATACACCTATGAATCTATATCCATACGACACTAGATAAACAATTTTAATTATTTTTTGAATGTAATATCAATAATGGATGACTAAAGGGTTAGGTTGTAAGACCTACCTCCCATTTTTGTTGATGCTAGCTATATGGTTTGATGAAAACCATTTTAATATAAAATCTTCAGTGTTACTATAAACAACAAATTTATTTAGATTTATCATGTTGCTTTTATAATTAAATATTTAGGAAAATAAATTTTGGAATTCCTTTTGATTTTTAAAGGTTAATAAGTTATAGAGTTCATTTTATTACAAGTGTTTTGAAAATTAGATCTAATTCCTTTTTACACTGGGCATTCCAAGAGAAAGTGTTTTTCATTCTCTACTTTATTAAACATATTTTATAGATTCAATCATGCCAAGGTATTTTAGGTCTTGTCCAATGCCTAGTTTCACTAATGAAGCTCGTCATCATCACTTGGAAATAAGTGTTAACATCATCTTAACCCTATATCTATCAAGTGTTGATATTATGGTAGCTGTGGGAGGTATTAACCTCTACGTGTAACCTTTGACGAGTCTAGAATATTCTGAGAAGCAAGAGAAACCCTAGAAGGTTATGATATAACCTTAGAAGAAAAGTCAACTCAAGACAATAATTTATATTAAATTATTATCCTCTAGAAGTAGAAGTCTTCCTAGCTAGGTCACTTGGAGGACTATAAATAAGAGGGTTCTAGAGCTCATTTGTTACACTCACACTCATACTCACAACTGCATAAGGACAAGTGGTGCACATGACTAGAGGAGAGCTGCAACTACAACAGTGGTGACTTGGTCTTTGGTTATGGTTGGAATTTATGTTTAGTTATGGTTTGGACTTCCTACTTGGTACGTTAGCTCTGGAGAGAGGTACACTACCTTGGTTGGCTATTGGTTCTAGGGTTTGCTTCCAGAATTATTCTGTTTGTCAAGGTTAAGGTGCTTGAGGGTGGCCTTTGTGCCTATGGTTGGGTGAAAATATTGTTATATTGTCTATGGTGAAATGAGCACACTTATTATTTCTAATAGGTTATGTGCCCACATTATCTTCGGACATTCTAACCACTGGAAGGTAGATTGGGAGGATTTGCTCAGTTGCAATTGCAGTTGCAGCCAGAGTTTTGCTGCAATAGAGAAACCCTAAACCTTTTGTTAAGGCACCTTAAGTGAACAACTTGACCTAATTCCTGGATAGCCTAATGCACCCTAGCCTAGCGCACCTCCTGGTACTCCTAGCAAGCCAAGGCGTCAAGTTTGATTTTTTGGTCAAAGTCAAAGGTTGACCAAGTCAAAGCAGTCATGACTTACTCTATGAAGTCAAAAAACAAGTTAGAAGGGGCTTCTAACTTCAGAGCTTGGAAGACAAGGATTGACCTCATCCTTTCCAAGAATAAAGTGTTGGATATCGTGAAAGGGAAGATCATGGAACCACAGTTTGAAGCAGGAAAAGAGAAGGAACCTCAGAACGTTGCAGTTATGGAGAAGTTCAGGGAAAACAACATCAATGCTATGACTATCATAGTGGACTCTGTAAAGGACCATTTGATACCCTACATTTCTCATCTTGACTCATCTAAGAAGATGTACAATGCCCTAACTGACCTCTTCTCAGTCAAAAATATTGGACAAGTAATGAGTTTGAAGAATGAGCTCTGTGACCTGAAAATGAATGATGATGACACCATAACATCATACATTGGAAGAATCTCTTAGTTAAGATATCAACTACAAGTTATTGAGGAAATCATTTCAGAAAAGAACTAGTAAATATCGTACTTAATGGCCTTCCCAAGACATATGATGCATTTACTGCAAACATGAACACAAGAATGAAGCATCCCACATTTGAAGAAATTTGGACTTGTTGTGCACAAGAAGAATCATGGATTAGTGCGAAAGAGAAATCCTAAAAGAAAGATTATGATCAAGCCTACAAAGCAAAGTTTAAGAAATTCAAGAATAAGAAGAAGTTTGGCTCAAGGAAGAAACCAAATCAAGAAAAGGATATGTCAAAAATACAATTCTTCAGTTGTCGAAAATATGGTCACTACAAGAACCAGTGTCCCGAGTTAAAGAAAAGGAAGGAAATACATGAAGGAACAATTTCCAAAGAAAAGGAACCCTCAAAGAAAGTCAAGCAGGATGAAGCAATTTTTTTCTTCTAGTCAAGGTAACAATATTCTTTTGTAACAAAGTCCTTGAACATACAATGTTTACATAGTTCTTGTACATGTCATGTGTATCTATTTATCGGAAAGATAAGATGGTCAATGTCAATAAAACAACACCTATGGAAGAATAACAAGATAAGGATTGCCATTACAATGACTGCTAGTCAAACACTGTGTCTGAAAAGGATGAAGTACATTGAAAACCTTTGGTGACAATTCTTGTAAGTAACAACTGCCAGATGGACCGCAATCATAATCAAACTTGAAGAAACCCGAAAGGAGTCAGACCAAAAAGAAGTCAGTAATCAAGAGTGGCACAAACCACCTTCCCTCCTTGGGACTACGCGACCTCCTGATATTGGATCTGCAAACTCCTGAGTTGAATTGATTCTTCGGGCTTTCAACAGACCCCGAATGCTCAACACACAGGTCCCTTTTGTGTTACTCGTAGGGTTGAACTACCCGTGTTTTCTCTCTTTGGCACACCTGACAACACTCAAATCCGCGAGTACTAATTCCACGCTAGACCTTCCTCTTAGGTGACCACGGGTTATGACCGTGGGCCAACCCTTCGCGAATTCGGGCTTTGGAAATATCATGAGCTCTACATTCAACTCTTTTCGAAGCGCTCTTCTTTGAATTTTTGGATTTCCAAATCCGCTGCCATGTGTCCTCTGCACATCCAACGGTTGCGATTACTTCGCGGCTCCGCGAGTTCGCGACTTTTCCCTTACAACACCTCCAAACTCCCCGAACCACGAAGTGTCGAAACACCTTACGACAACCTCTGCGTAGTTCTCTCAGATCTGACGGTCTGAAATTATTCACCTCCCTCCAGGACAGATCTCGTTTATGAACTTTGGTGAAACCTCAAGGATTCTCCTCCTTGAAGATTTCTCGTCTCTCTCTCTCTCCTGAGCTTGTCTTCCTCGACCTTCTTTGTCCCTCAGAACGCTTTCTTCGATACTTAGTCGAAATCTCGACCTGAGCACGCCTTGCAACATGTTCTCTTCCACACTTTACTCCCCTTTGTGGATGATTTCACACTCTTTGTGACTATTCTCCAACCGCTTCTCTTCGACTAAAGTCATTCTACTCCTCCTGGGATTTCGAGTTTGAGACTCTGTCACGTACTCCTTGCGGACACATATGCACTCCTTGCATACATAATTTCCACGCCATCTCTTCTAAGCTTCAAGTCGAAACAGACTCTGTCAACACACTCCTTGCGGACACTATGCACTCCTTGCACTCACTCGTAGAAGAGAAACAACTGAAACTTATTTAAAACCTCACAGATTCATACATCTCACCATGTAAATGCATGCATAGATACAAGAACAAGAAAATAACAGAGAATTGAAAATAAACAGAAAGTCTCCCATTCACTCATTCAGATAGACGCATCAACCCCACATATTTGGGACAATATTCCTCTGTTATATTCCTTCAACTGAAAATTAGATACATCCATACACTGCTTCTTAGTAGCTCTTAGCTCTCTGCTACAATGGCAACCTATACAATATACTCAACAACCTTTCAACAACAACAACAACAACTATCGGCTATCAACAAACTCTTCTGGGTCACAATACCAAGCTTTATACAAGAGGTGCTCTTCGAGTCTTTCCCTCCAACTACTCTATGCTATCCTATCTAAATAAAATCTTTCAACTACTTAACATTTATTACAATAAATATTTGAGTCAGACAGATATGAGCGAAAGCTCCAGATATGTACTGCAATCCTTCACATTAAAGCATAATACATTACCTAATTGATATTATGCAATGGCTCAACCTCTGATCATTAAAGATGCTCATAAATACAAATCTTTTTCAGATATTACATTAATACGCCAACTTTGGAATTCAAAATATTTCAAAATACACGCTAGTGCACCCAACTGTCCTCCGCTTGTGCTTTGCTGGCGATGCTCTTGCATCATACTCCTCTTGCTGAAAAATTCATGGACTCCTGTCCATGAGTTCCTGCACCAAATTTCCGTGCTTCTGGATATCCTCTTCGTTTACCCAACTGGAATCTTTTATTGGTTGTCCTTTCCACTTCACCAAATATTCAAAATATGTTTTCCTTCTGGTCTTCTTACTAATAAGTTGATCTACGATATACTCCATCTGCGGCTTCTCTGCTACAGGAATTTATTTCTCCCACTGGATCTTCTTTAGATCTTCAGATCCTCTGGCTCCATCTCCCCTGTATAGATACAGATCTGCAATATTGAATATGGTTGATATGCCCACATCTTTTGGCAGCTCTATCTCATAAACATTCTCACCAAATCTTCTCAGGATTTTACATGGTCCTATCTTTTTCAACTTCAACTTATTATACATTCCCCTTGGGAACCTTTTCTTCCTAAGATGTGCTAGAACTTGATCTCCAACTTCAAATTCAAGATTCCTCCTGTGTTTATCAGCTCTGCGTTTGTATTCATTTCCTCTCTTCTTCAACTGCTCCTTGATCTGATTATGAAGTTCTTGCATTTCTGCAACGAAGTCTTCGGCTCCAAATCTCCTAAACTCGCTCTGCTCCAGATCTCTTAATTCTGGCACTCCTCTTGGATTTATTCCATACACTATCTGAAATGGACTCTTCTCAGTGCTCATGTTCATTGAGTCATTGTATGCAAACTCCGCTTGTGCTAGAATCTGATCCCACTTACTATGGTGTTCAGTGACCAAACTCCTCAGCAAATCTCCCAAACTCCGATTCACCACTTTGGTCTGCCCATTTGTTTGCGGGTGATATGCAGAACTAAATGATAGTTCTGTTCCCAAATTCTTCCACAATGTCCTCCAGAAATGGCCAACAAATTTGGTGTCCCTGTTTGAAACTATACTCCTGGGCAATCCATGGAGTCTCACAATGTCTTTGAAAAACAAATTTGCAACATGCGTTGCATCACTAGTCTTCTGGCATGGGATAAAGTGTGCCATCTTCGAAAATATGTCAACTACCACAAATATGGAATCACTTCCCCTTTGCGTTCTCGACAATCCCAACACAAAATCCATGCTTATTGCATCCCAAGGCCTCTCTGGAATAAGCAATGGTTGATACAACCCAATGTTTTTCTTCTTCCCCTTAGCATACTGACAAATCTTACACTTGTTCACAAACGTCTTCACCTCTGCTCTCATACCTGGCCAATAATATGAACCGTTTAACTGAGCAAATGTTTTGTCGTGGCCGAAATGTCTGGCTAGACCTCCACTATGTTTTTCCTTCAACAAATTCTCCCTCATCAAACACTTTGGTATGCACAACTGGCATCCCTTGAACAACAACCCATCTTGAATTAGATATTCGCCCCACTGGCTTCTGTCTCTGAGTACATGATTTTCACATAATTTTCATATGCTTCCCCGAAATCTGGATCACTGTGATACATTTCCTTAAGGTGATCAAACCTCAAGGTCTTGACCTGAAATTTCTGCAGAATCAAATTTCTCCTGCTCATTGCATCAACAACCTTGTTAGCATTACCATAAATATGTTTAATGACAAAAGTGAAATTTTGCATAAATTTTATCCACTTGGCATGTCTCTGGTTTAACTTCTCTTGCCTCATTATGAATTGTAAAACTTGATTATCACTATACAAAACAAACTCCTTTGGAACGAGATAGTTCCTCCATTTCTTCAAGGCTTGAATTATGGCATACAACTCTTTGTCATATGTGGAGTACTTCTTTTTATCTTCGTTCAGCTTCTCGCTGAAATATGCAACATGTCTATTATCTTGGCTCAAGACCGCTCCAATTGCAACTCCACTCGCATCACATCTCACTTGAAATGTCTTTCCGAAATCCGGTAAAACCAGAATCAGTTGTTCCGTTATCTTCTCCTTCAATATATTGAATCTCTTCTTAGCCTCTTCTGTCCATTTTAAAGACTTGTGTCTTTTCTTCACTGTATCCATCATTTGAGCACTAATCCCACTAAAATTTATGATGAACTTCCAATAAAAACTTGCTAATCCATGGAAGCTTCTCACCTTGAAGATATTCCTCGGTGACGATCATTCTCTGATTGCTTTCACCTTTTCGGGATCCATCTTCAATTCATTTGAAGAAATCACAAAACCCAAATATATGAGTTGCGTCTTCATGAAAGATGATTTTTTCGAATTAATCAACAACTTCTCTTGTTGCAGCCTCCTCATTACCAACGTCAAGTGTCTCAAGTGCTCCTCTTTAGTCTTTCTAAAGACCAATATTCATCCAGATATACAATCACGAACTTGCCAATGAAATCTTTCAACACTTCATTCATCAGCCTCATAAAAGTACTCGGGGCGTTTGTTAAGCCAAACGACATAACAAACCATTCATACAACCCCTTGTTTGTTTTGAATGTTGTTTTCCACTCATCACTTTCTCTCATCCTTATCTGGTGATATCCACTTTTCAAATCTATCTTTGAAAAATAGTTTGCTCCACTCAATCCATCAAATCATCCATCCTCAGTAATGGAAATATGTATATGATGGTGATCTTGTTTATGACTCTTAGTCTGTACACATTCTCCACCATCCATCCTTCTTCGGACTCAATACAGTTGGTATTGCACATGGACTCAATATTTCTCTAACCAATACTTTGTCTAACAGATCTTGAACCTGTCTTTTCACCTCCTCATTCTCTTGAGGTGTCAATCTGTACGCTACTTTGTTGGGCAGGTTTTCTTCTGATATCAAATCAATGTGATGGTTGATACTTCTGATAGGAGGCAACGAGCTTGGCAACTCATCTACTACTATGTCAACAAAATTATCTAACAGTTCCTGAATTTCCTCAAGAAAATCTTCCATCGAAGTACTTGTAAGGATAACCCTCGGCTTCCTTACTACAACGAATTGCATCTCTTGTTCCTTCTTAACTTCATTCAGGAGTTCCTTCCCACTCATGAGAAGTATGCTCGTGCTAGCTTCATCCTTCACTCTCTTCTCTTCAATTGGTAGCAACATGTGTGTCCTACCATTCTTCTCCAAAGTATAGGTATTTCTTCTCCCTTCATGAATGACATTCTTGTCATATTGCTAGGGTCTTCCCAACAAAACATGACCTACATCCATAGGAATCACATCACATAGAATTTCATCTCTATATCCTCCTATCTTAAATTCAACCAGGCATTGTTTAGTGACTGTTATCTGATGACCTTTCTGCAACCATGAGACTTTATATGGTGTCGGATGTGCAGTTGTCTCCAACTCTAATTTCTCCACCATCTCTGTGGATACTAAGTTATTAGTGCTTCCACTGTCAATTATTACCTTGCAAACTCTGTCCTTAGTCTTGCAAGTTGTCCTGAACAAACTGTTCCTCTGCACTGACCTTTCAACTTCTGGCTCCGGCTTCAAGAGAACTTTCTTCATCATCAAATATCTCCCATCTTCTGCACCTTTTGCCTCAACATATCTCTTCTGCGCTTCCAGAATGTGAGCTTCACCTCCTTCTTTCTTTCTCTCGGGACAATCCCAAGACATGTGCCCTATTTTTCCACAGGCATAACATCTTACTTCTCCTCCTCTGCCTCTTCCTCTTCCTCTGGGAAAAGAGTTTCTTCCACCACTCTACCTTCCTCAGGAAGTTCCTCCTCTCTTAGAGTGACTGTGGTTTCTATGTCTTACCTTTGGGCTTCTGTGCCTTGTCATGGACAACTCGTTTGCCTCTGTTTAAGCTTCTACCTCTAT
>ML785100.1:163951-212278 GCA_009831015.1 Picea engelmannii | reverse complement strand
CCCCCACCTTAGTATTCATCACTTTATGCTTCATCTTATTGCTTAGACAAGGGTTTGCTAAGAGAAGTATAAGGGCATACACCCTCTTAGCCTAAACCCTAGCCTAGAGAAAATTGCCTTGGGAAGTAAAAGGGCTTACACCCCTAAGGAGGTAGCTTCTCTAAGCCCCATTGACTCCATTAACCCAATAGTAAAGAAACTAGTCATACTTTTTTTTTTTTGCATTGGAGATATAAAATCATTGCCTTGGGAAACATAATTTTTGACCTTTTGAAAGTTCTCTTGCTTGAAGTTGATTTGTCTCGTTGAGAGGAGTTTTCCCCCACTAGGGCGTCCCCTCTCTCTCAGCACTCTAATTTTTGTTACAAACTTTAACCTACATCCATTAGGGCTACTTAACCCTAGCTATTAACACTCTCATGACTCCTAAACTAACCCTAGACTAGCTCTCTAACTTTGCTCATTTACTCTACTAACTAGGGCACACATTTTGAGCTAGTTCTTGGAAAATTTTCATGTTTGATTTTGCTGTTTCTTGCCACTAAATGCTACAGCCACAAGGTTGCAATTTTCTGCAGAAAACACATGTTTACAACAACCATATTATCTAGCTTATTAAGTGCCAATTTTCAGCCTATATTCATTGCTAAGTTTGATGTTGATTTACCTAACTAGTCTAGATCTTTATATGCCAATTTTAGGTGTTTGTTTGCTTATATAAGTTGATATCTACTGTTTCAAATTAGGGACAACAAGCTTAATTTTCTGATCCAACTAACATATATCATTGCAAAGTGTGTTTTCTTGTGTCTCGGGCAAGTACAATCATCCAAAAAAGTACTATACCTGTGGGGTTGCAATTACTTGACTTGTAAGGAATCTCTCCCTACCTTTCATTCAACTTATAATTGACCTCTAAGGTATTTAATTCCACTTCCATCCATCTCCATCTCAATCCCCCTAGGCTCACCGAGATCACCTCCCTAGAGTGACCTGGTCACCCTTGAAGTGCGAGACCTACATCGAGGTGACATTGGGTGTAGGATTCCCAAGTTGTAGCACTTGTATTGTGGTTGGGTCGGGATTTTCCCAACCTACAACTTGCGCTATAACACTCCCAAATTTGATGCCACTTTGTACCATCAATTAGTTGGTAGTCTCGTAAATTTGACTCACACTTGTCCTAATATTTCCTTTACTGTTGGTCTTGTTGCCCAATATATGCAAACACCCCATGAAAACCATTGGAAAAAAACTAAAATGATACTTCACTATGTCTAGGGTACAATTTAGTTTGGGATACATTATAGTTCAAGGGGCTCCTTTGTTGGTTGGTTTCTCTGATTTAGATTGAACCGACGACACTGATGATCGAAAATATATTGCAGGCTATGTTTTCAGCGTTGGTTATGGACTTGTCACTTGGGATTGTAAGAAACAACAAGCTATTTCTCTTTCTTTAGCAGAAGAAAAGTACCAAGCAGTGGTTAATGCAAGTCAAGATGCATTGTGGCTTCGATAGATCCTTTCAAATTTTGGATTCCAACAACAACATCCGACCTCCCTTTTGTGTGATAATCATAGTTCCATCAAACTTGCCAACAATCTAGTTCAACATCATCGCAATAAACACATTGATATACACTTTCACTTCATTAGAAATCTGATTCATAATCGAGTTATTGAAGTGCTCTTTTTCCCTATAGAAGATCAAGTTGAAAACATTTTCACAAAGTCTCTTACAGAAGCAAAGTTTTCCAAACTTCGATCTATGTTAGGAGTTCAAGAAGTTTTCATTAAGAGGGGATAGGTGTTGAGATTTGGGTACCTTGGAAAATGGTCCCCTTGTGTTTGCGAGTCTCTAAACACAAAGGGAGAAATTTTGACCCTCATGCTTGTACTTTATGTTATAATTTCACCGACTTTATTCACTTAAGTCTAAAGTGACATTATTTACTTAAGTCATAAAGTGACATTAATTCACTTAAGTGTGAATTAATGAACATAAAGTGAACTATGGAAACTTAAGTGAGTTATGAGATCTAATCTCATCCATTCATTTTGGAGAAAGACTTAGATCTAATCTTTCCCATTGGTTTTCTAGGTTATCCTAAGGATTATGCTAAAGGAGGCAAAGGAGGGAAAATGAGGCTCATTGTTTACTTGAGAGAGTTGGGTGAATGATAGAAGATATTTTTTGGGCATTTGGAGAAGAGGTCACATATTGAGGAGGAGAGAGTGCATGAAGGCTTGAAGGCGCACATTTGGGGAGGAGAAGGGAACATATGCTTGGGGCGCTTTAGTGAGAGGCTAAGGGAAAAAGAAAGAAAGGAAAATTTAGCTCAAGTGGAGGGGGCACACCATATTTGAGAGCGCATCAAGTTATGAGAGATGTGCTCTTGTGAGGAGGGCACATCATAGCTTGGGAGAGGCACTTTTTTGGTTGGGGCACGCACTAACTTTAGGGTGCATGTTCTTGTAGAGAGGCTTGTTTGGAGGAGGGTGCACCATTGTTGAAAAGGGGGCACAAGAATTCAACAAGTGGGCAAGGAAAAGGAAAAAGGCGAGGAAAATCAAGTTGAAGGGGGCACACTAAGGAAAATGGTTCTTTCTCCAAAGGTTAATAGACACAAAGAAAGAAATAAATCCAAAGCTAACTTGAGAGGAATAGTTATTGTATCAGGTTGTTTTGTTCCATTTATTTGTTGTATCATTTACTTTGGGATTTCCATAATACATCTACTCTCTTACTCATTTTCCCCATGGGGGTTTTTCGAGGGTCATGTTGACAAAAAACACTTTTGTCAAATTGTCATGGTTTGCTTATTTACTTTTCAACATAGTAGCTGTTAAATATCCTAGAGGGTATTTTCTATTTTGAAGTATGATGAATGTGCTAACAATGGAAAAAAAAATTCCTATTGAAACCCATTCAAGAGAAGCTTCAAAGAGACATTAAATCACTTCCCAAGGGGCATATTTGAAGAGGGAAAAGTTCATATTTTTTGGTTGTTTTGGACAACGAGAAAAAAGTCCTAAAAACAATGAGAAAATAGTTTGAAAGTACCTTGAACTTAGTGCCCAACAATAGGTCATATGACAGGTCTGTTGGGTAGCCTTATGAAGCTCAAATTTGTTCATGGTATCAGAGCCAGAGGGTACATGTGTGGGATGATATAGTGGGAAACAATTAACATATTTTTCACTTTTTGGGAATGTAACACACCCGACCCCCAAGTACCCTTTTTAGGGATGGGGCATCAATTTTTTTATTTCCTTAACCATCTTGAATCCTTCCCACAGGATCACCACCCCATTTTTCTCATCAAGAGTTATCTAACAACTACTACTCTGCTCAAATATGAGCTTGGGATTGGGAGGTACACCCTTCCAATGTTCTTCGGGCGTTATCAGTCAAGGGCCATGTGGCACCCATGTAGGTCTATCTCATTCATACCATCCTAAGTTCCCCGAAGTCCCGGATATTCCCCAATGTTCCTACAACTAGGATGGAAGTCCATCCATTGCCCCATCCAATGAAGGAACTTCATCCTTGTTTAAAAAATAAGCTTAAGGGAAATTCAACGTTTGGTGTTGAACGCCCCTTTTTTATTTCTACGTGCATATCCTTTGGAGCCCCGAAATCCCAAACTCCCAAAGGAGCTTGAAATATCACCATGTGGCTCCGACCTTCGATCCTTTAGGATTATCTACAATAGTACACTCCAAACCTCTGGGGTTCCAAAGTCTCTGACTCCCAAAGGGTCCACCCTTACACATGGGGGTGTATTATACGCAAAGGCAAGGAAAGGTGGGTCCCGAGTACTCCACCCACTAATAGGCCAAGCGAATATGTGCTAGGGGTGACACGTGGCAAGGTAGAGATGATACATAGCCCCATAAATGGGTGAAATGTGTCACATTCTAATGGCACACAGGGTCTGCGAAAAGCACAAATCAAGGTGACACATGGCACATCAAATGTGGGTCCATGTCACCCTAGGTGACATCAACATGCCATGTCATTCTAGACCAACAACCTTCCAATGCCTCTTAGATATCACGATCGAGATGCGTCCTCCATTACTTCACAAATTCGATGTTCGGGGAATCCGCTGTGTGACTTCCTCTTTTCTCCCGGAGTGGTCGACACCGGGCTAACCACGGTCTAGATATAACAACCATGTGAGATCCTGAAGCATCCTCGCATCTACGGTTTGTGTCACTTCGCAACTTCGATGTTCGAGGGTTCTACCCACTTAATAGTCCTTTTCTCCCAGAGTAGGAATTCACTGAAGTGCTACCCACAAATCCTTACACCGGTGGGTTGGAAAGTTGGGAGGGTTTCTCTATGGAATCCCCAAATTCATGGCTCAAATTAATTCACAACTTTGACATTTAGGGGTTTTGCGGTTATGAAACCTCTATTCTCCCGAAGTATTCAACGCCAGACTGACCACGATGTAGATCCAACGGTCGGGGAAGACCATGAAAATCCTCAAATCTATGGCTTGCAGGACTTCGAGACTGGTAAGTGGGTCATGCCTTAACAGTGGGGCAGGTTCCAATAGTCACGGTTAGGGGAAACTGCTAGATGTCGGTCAACCTCGTTGGTAACCTAACCAGCAGGTTGCCTTCGACTGGTTTGAGAGTGGTAAGGCCATAACATCCCAGAGTTTGGAACTCCCAGACTTTCGAAGCCAAGATGGATTAGCTCCCTTCAGACCTAGAAAAGGGTTTCAAAGTCCCGGTCATATGGAAATTTATCAAGCTCTTGTGGCTACACTCATAATTCTTAGCCAAGATTTGGTTAAGGTCATGGGCATAATCCCGTGGTCTCGTGAACAACTGGTTTGAAGGGAGTGCCTTCCATTCATAAAACTTAAGTTCTAAAACTGGGAAAGATATTTCTTGGCCAGTACAGGAACCATAAAAATATTCCTATATTCATTTGAAGACCCATGTATAATGATTCCCTTGCTGCTAAGACGAGGTAAACAAAGACCATGCAAATATAGGGACTCACAAAAAAATAGTAAACATTTATAATGATTAATCAAACAATGTAAATTTAATCATAGACACAGACATTCAACCATCATTTTAATTCCAGTACATAGAGTATAAGAATACTTATCAAGAAACACGATAGTGAAGTAACTGCTGAGAGGGGTGCATGTTTGCACCCAACCATAGGGACAACAACTCCTGGACGAATTTACTGTTGGCCACCCCTAGCTAGACCATGATTCTTTGAGAGAGACTCTTCATTATTTTCCAATGACATTCAAGGACAAAGGTTACTCTCCTCCTCCGACAGGAACTTGGAAATTAGTTATATTTTTACCAAGTAAGGGGTTTTGCAACAAGTACTTCCTCAGTCACTCATCTTCCTGTAGCCCTGCTTATCAACTTGGACTGAAAAAACTGCCAGTGACTTCTTGCATCCAGAGCAAGCTTGTTTTTCAGTTCTTTGCATAATCCTGAGAGCTGCACTTACTCTCTCTTTTAGGAAGAATGGTATCTCAACTCTTCTCCTTCGCAATCCCCTCTGCCCACAAAATTCCTTCTTTTCTTGCCTTCCTCAACAAGTTCACGTGGGTCTAAATCCCCATTTCATGGTTAGGTCAGGAAGTCTTTCATATGTGTACGCTGCCCCATCTCCTCATTAACTCTTGAGAAGGTCTTCCCAACTACCAGTCTGACTCATAATTTATTTCTGGGTCAGAGGATTGTTCTGGGTCTGAATAATTTAAATCTAGTAGGGTACTGGTCTGGTGGGGGTAATCTCAACCATTGTTGGTTCCCCTCACCATATCTCTCATATCATCATGTTCTATCTTGGAAAACCATCCTTTCAATAGTTATGCAACACTATCTATTTTTAATTAATAACAAAAATACATACATTACCTTTTATAACAAAAAGGTTCATCAAATCCAACATTCACACATATTGAATCTTCCCCAGCCTTTTGACAAGTTATAGTTATATTTACAAGCTGGTGAAAAATAGGTTATTACAATCCCCTCCCCCTTAAAGGAACATCGTCCTTGATGTTCCACCTGTCGATGTGATCTATATGTACAAAGGTAAACAAAAATGGGTATGCCTGTTTTATGGCATCCTCCATTTTCCATGTAGCTTCATCCAGACCAAAGTGTTTCCACTACACCTTGACCTCTGCAAAGGTTCTGTTCCTGAGTGGGATTTCCTTCCTATCTATTATGCATTGTTGTTTTGGCAGGAATTCTCCCTCTGGTTCCACCTGAATCACAGACCAATCAATTATATAATTAGAATCATGTATATATTTCTTCAGTAATGAAACATGGAAAACATTATGTGCCTTAAATGTGGGAGAAATTGCTAGTCTATATGATACAGGTCTCACTCTATCCAAAATTTTAAAGGGTCCACAATACTGAGGTGTCATCTTGGCACAAGATCCCATTTTCAAGGAGATTTTCCTGGGTCTAAATCGGAGATACACATGATCCCCTTCTTTGAACTCTCTAGGAGTCATTTTTCTATCTGCATAGTTTTTCTGTCTATCCTGAGCTATTTTCATATTTTTTTTATCTGAACTACTTGTTGTTCCATATATTTTAACATATATTGCCTGATTGTAATTCTGTCTATTGGGTTATACAAGATGATTGGAACCTTGCATCATCTACCATAGAGGGCCTAAAAAGGGCTCATCTTCATGACTATTGATAGCCATTGTTGAAGGTAAATTATACCAGTGGTAGGTAGTCTTCCTACTTCTTGTCCTGATGCATTAGATGCATCCTTAACATGTCCTCTAACACTTGGTTTATCCTTTCTATTTGTCCATCAATTTGAGGGTGATAGGCTGTACTAAATAGAAATTTAGTTTCAAAACCAAGAAATAGAGACTTCCAAAAGTATGAGGTAAATTTTGTATCTTGGTCGTATATGATTTCTTTAGGCATGTCATGCAGTCTAAATATTTTCTTCATGAAAATACTGGCAATATCTATTTCCTTACAAGTTGACTTGACGAGAATGAAGTGAGCAACCTTGCTCACTTTGTCCACAACTACCATGATGGCGTCATTATGTTTGGTTGATTTTGGTAACCCTGTG
Organism: Picea engelmannii; assembly: GCA_009831015.1. Lineage (NCBI taxonomy): Eukaryota > Viridiplantae > Streptophyta > Pinopsida > Pinales > Pinaceae > Picea > Picea engelmannii. The sequence continues at coordinate 205,164 of ML785100.1, read as the reverse complement.
ATGAAATACATGGAGATGGTTTCCCATTTCCATTCTGGGAATGGCAGGGGTTACAACAGCCCTGATGAAATTCGGTGCTCTACCTTAACCTGCTGACATTCTAGACACTTAGCTAAGTAATCAACTATGTCCTTTTTCAGTCTGGGCCAATAGAATAGTTTCCTAGTGGTTGTAATCATTTTCTGATAACCATGATGACCAATATAGGGTATTTTGTGTAGTTCATCCATTATGAACCTCTTCAATTTGTCACAATTTGGAATATACAACTTAATTTTTTAATTTAGTATGCCATCATTCAACAATTGATAACCCTCATACTTCATCCCTTTGGGCTCTTGCTCTAAATTTTATTTCACAATCTTGAAAAATGCATCTGTTTCTTGTGCACTTTTGAATCTCTCCTTGACGTTTGATTCATAGGTGATTACAACTGCCTAGTGAATCACTTTCATACCTCTACTAAGGGAATCAAACACCCTATTTTATTTTCCTTTGATATGTTTGATTTAAAAATCAAACTCACTAAGGAAAGTCATCCATCTAGCTTGTATAACACTGAGTTTTGGTTGATCAAACAAATATCTCAACCCACTATGGTCTGTCATAAGAACAAATCTCCTACCTAGGAGATAATACATCTACATTTTTAAATCATGTACTATGGTAGCTAATTCCAAATTGCGGCTCACACAATTGATTTCATGCTCATTCATTTTTTTGGATTCGTAGCAAATTACATGTCCTTCTTTCATGAGGACTCCTCCGAGCCATTCGTTGTAGAAATCTATACACACAAGGAAATATTTATTTGGGTTTGCAATCTTAAACATAGGTGCATTGGTTAGAAGGTATTTCATCTCTTGGAATCTCTCTTCACATTATGATGCCCAAATTAATTTAACCCCCTTTTTCTGAAGGGAGGTGATTGGAAAACCAATCTTGGAAAATCCCTTTATGAACCTTCTATAGTATATTGCTAGGCCCATAAATGATCTGATATCAGATACATCCTTTGGGGTAGGCCAATCCATAATGGATTTGATATTGTCAGGATCAACTCCCACTCCTTCTTCAGAAATAACATGGCCTAAGTAATGGACTTGTTTTTGGAAAAAGTCGCACTTACTAAACTTGGCATAATGTTGATGTTCTCTTAGCACTTGAAGCACTAGCCTGAGATGTTCTTCATGATATTCTCTATTCTTAGAATATATTATGATATCATCAATGAAAACCAATACAAATTTGTCCAGGAACTTACTGAATACATTACTCATTAAGCATATAAAAGTGGCTAGTGCATTGGTAAGCCCAAATGGCACCACTACAAATTCATAGTGACCATATCTTGTCCTAAAGGTTGTTTTGTGGATGTCTTCATCCTTAATTTAGACTTGATGGTATCCAGACCTAAAGTCAATCTTCGAGAAAATTGTAGCACCCTTTAATTGGTCAAACAAATCATCGATCCTTGGCAATGGATACTTATTCTTAATGGTCATCTTATTGATTTGTCTATAGTATATGCACACCCTGAGTTTACCATCCTTATTTTTTACAAACAAGGTTGGTGCTCCCCATGGAGACACACTAGGCCGAATGTAGTCTTTTTCCATCATCTCTTTTAGCTATAGTTTGATCTCAACGAGCTCTAGTGTACTCATTCTATAGGGTGTTCTAGACATTGGCACCGCTCCAGGTACAAGTTCTATTGAAAATTCAATATCTCTTCTGGGAGGTAGACCTAGTACCTCTTCTGGAAACACATATTGATACTCTCCTAATATGGGATGGGACTCTAGGATTGGTTTATTGTTCTCAACATAGTTCAACACTTGTATTTCATACAAAGGACATCCTTTTCTGCAATACTTCTTCACTTGAAGGGTTGGTATTTGTCTCACTTAGACAAAATTTTGAATCCATTGTAGGGTTATGTTTCTCCCTTCTTCATCTTCACACTCCAAGGTTTTATTGTAACAGTCCAACTTGGTTTTATGGGAAACCAACCAGTCCATGCCAATCAACAGTTCATAATATCCTAAAGGAAGCATATTTAAGGTTGCTTGGGTGGGTAATCCATTCATAATGAATTGACATGCTAGTATGACCTCTGTTACCTTTCTTTTAGTTCCAGTGGCTAGTTGTACCAGCCATGATTTCACATGTTTTACTTGTTGTAATTTACATTTCTTGACAGTTTGAGGGGAAACATAACTCAGATTAGAACCAAGGTAAATTACAATGGAAACTAGATGGTTGGCAATCATACCTTCCATCTCCACCATTGAAGCTTGGTGGTTATCTTGTCTATTATCCAAAGCTGCATAAATTTGTGGCATGCTCCTAGCCACATCATTGACTGTGGTATCTTCCTAGACGTTGTAGACCCTCCTATTGTTCTATTGCCTATGTGGATATTCTCTTAGCAGATGTTCTTCTCCACAACCCCAACATTTCAAGGGTTCTCTCTTTGTGTTATCAATCTTACTTGAGGCTACTCCAAAGGGTTTATTACCACTATGAGTTGGAAATTTTTGTTGATATACACTTTTAGTAGGAAGGCTTGTTTTAAAATTTTTCCCATGGTTCTTAAATCTTAGGAATTTGAACCCCTTCTTCTTGAATCCCGAATTACTTCTCTTCTTCCAGTCCTCATGAGGTTCTGTCTTGTTCTTGAATTTCTCATAACAATACCTTGCCTTCCGGATAGTTTCTTCCAAGGTCTTTGGCTCATCAAATTCAATTCTGTCCCGGAAGGACTAAGGAATTCCACTGATAAATCGTTGCATTTTTACCTTTTCATCATTTATTTAGGGCACATACCTTATCAACTCAATATTTTTTTTATTTATATTCATCTATTGTGAGTTGTCCCAAATTGAGTTCATAGAACTCCTTGGTCTTCCCATCAAAGTATTTCTCCGACAGGTACTTCTTCTTGAAGTATTTCTCAAATTGTTTCCATGACAAGTCCTTCTCATGGATTCCTTTCACATTCCTAAGGTCCTCCCACCAAATGGAGGCCTTTCCATTTAGGTTGAAAATCGTTGTTCGAGCCTTTAGGTTTTCAGAGTAGTCATGGAATATGAAGTACTTCTTCAATCCTAGTAGCCAAACTTATTCTTCTTCCCCCTTATTAAATTCTCCATTGAAAGTGGGTGGTTTGGATTTCTTAAACTTCTCAAGGTCATGGCTCTTGGAGTGTTTCCTCTTCTTTCTTATCCTCTGGGAATGAAAACTAGTTTTTCTACTAGAAGATCCCTTGGATTTGTCAGTTTCCTCACTAGAGGACTCTTCCAATGAGTTTCTCTTGGCTCCACGTTGGGGATTCTTTGAGGTGATCCTCTTGTGTGGCCACTTTCAGGACCATGCTTTCATATCTTAGGTGGAGTTTGAGTTTTCTTAGTATGATGTCTATCCACATGACTGGCTGCTGGTCCATGTTGCATCTGCCTTTGTATATCTTATAGGCTTTGTAGTAGGACTGCGTTAATCTCAGTTTTATTTTCCTATTATTTTATCAGCCTTTCATTGTCATCCTTACAACTCTGTAATTCCTCCATGAGGATTCTCACGATTTCAGCCAAATCTGGAGGGGTTTACACCACCCTCCTCTCATCATATTCTTCCTCTCTATCGTGGGAGATTTCCCCTAATTCATGGTGTGTCACCATCCTTCACACTACACTTTTCTTGCTGTCCATTGATTGCTTGAGTGTCGATAAAAAATACTCTGTTAGTTAATTCTGTACTAGTTTATGAACAACACATACAATTTGTAAGGCGAAGTCAACTTTTTTATTGAACCATTAGCAACATCCAATGCAGATTTTGAAAACATCTAACAACAATAGAAAGTTTAGATATGATTCTTATAAATGAGGTAAGATAGGGTGTTACCCCTAAACTTCTTTCTAATACTATTTTTATGTGACTTGTTTGTGAGCCCAGGCAGGCCAATTGTTGTTTCCATGCTCTGATACCAATTTGTAACACACCCGACCACCAAGTACCCTTTCTAGGGATGGGGCATCAAAATTTCACTTTCCTTAACCATCTCTAGTCCTTCCCCCGAGATTTTCATCCCCTTTTGCTCATCAAGAGTTATCTAACAATTTCTACCCTTCTCAAATCTAAGCTCGGGATTGGGAGGTACACCCTTCCAATGCTCTTTGGGTGTTATCACTCAAGGGCCAAGTGGCGCCCACATAGGTCCATATCATTCGTACCATCCCAAGTTCCCTGAAGTCTTGGAGATTCCCCAATGTTCCTACATCTACGATGGAAGTCCATCCACCGCCCCATCCAATGGAGAAAATTCATTCTTGTTTACGCTCCATTTTTCTTTCTATGCGCATATTCTTCGGAGCCTCAAAATATAGAAATCCCAAAGGATCCCAAAATCTCTCCATGTGGCTCCGACCTTCAGTCCTTTCGGCTTATCTACGATACTACACCCCAAACCTCTGGATTTCCAAAGTCCCAGACTCCTGAAGGGTCCACCCTTACACATGGTGGCGTATTAAATGCATATGCAAGGACATGTGGATCCCGAGTACTCCACCCACTAATAGGACAAGAAAATATGTGTTTGGGGGGGTGACACACGACAAGGCAAAGATGACACGTGACCCCATCAATGGGTGACACGTGTCACATTCTAATGGAACATAGGGTCTGCAAAAAACACAAATCAAGGTGACACGTGGCACGTTGAACGTGGGTCCACGTCACCCTGGGTGACATCAACATGCCATGTCCCTCTGGACTGACAATCTTCCAATGCCCCTTAGATCTCATGCTTGAGATGCGTCCACGTAGATCCATATATCTACAACCTCTATTACTTCGCAACTTCGAAGTTTGGAGAATCCGCTGTGTGACTTCCTCTTTTCTCCTAGAGTGGTCAAAACTGAGCTGACCACGGTCTAGATCTAACAGTCATGGGAGATCCCGAAGCATCCCCAGATCCATGGTTTGCATCACTTCATGACTTCGACATTCAAGGGTTCTACCCACTTAATACTCCTTTTCTCCCGGAGTAGGACTTCACCAAAGTGATACCCACAAATCCTTACACATGTGGGTTGGACGGTTGGGAGGGGTTCTCGATGGAATCCCCAGATCCATGAATCACATTAATTTGCAACTCTGACATTCATGGATTTTGGGGTTATAACACCTCTTTTCTCCTAAAGTAGTCAATGCCATACTAACCATGGTGCAGATCCAACAGTCGAGGAAGACCCGAAAAATCCTCAGATCTATGTCTCGTAGGACTCCGGGACTGATAAGTGGGTCAGGATTTAATAGTGGGGCAGGTCCCAATGATTACGGTTAGGGGAAACTGCTAGATGTCATTCAAACTCATTGGTAACCGAACCAGCAGGTTTCCTTCGGCTGGTTTGAGAGTGGTAAGGACATAACATCCTGGTGTTCCGAAGCCAAGATTGCTTAGCTCCCTTCGGACCTAGCAAATGGTTCCGAGGTCTTGGTCATATAGAAATTTATCAAGCTCCAATGGTTACACTCATAATTCTTAGCCAAGATTTGGTTAAGGTCATGGGCATAATCCCATGGTCTCATGAATGATTGGTTTGAAGGGAGCGCCTTCCATTCACAGAACGCAAGTTCTAAAAAAGGAAAAGATATTTCTCGTCCATTACATGAACCATAAACCTATCCCTATATTAATTTGAAGACCCATGTATAATGATTCCCTTATTGATAAGATGAGGTAAACAGAGGCCATGCAAATACAGGGACTCACAAAAAAACAATAAACCTTTATAATTATTAATCAAACAATCTAAATTTAATCATAGACACAAACATTCAACCATCGTTTTAACTCTAGTACACAAAGTATAAGAATACTTATCAAGAAATACGATAGTGAAGCAACTACTGATAGGGGTGCCTGTTTCCACCCAACCATAAGAACAACAAATCCTAGATGGATTTACTGTTGGCCACCCCCTAGCTAGATCATGATGCTCTAAGAGAGACTCTTCATTCTTGTCTAGTGACATTCAAGGACAGAGGTTACTCTCCTCCTCCTCAGAAACTTGGCAATTAGTTTTGTTTTTACCAACCAAGGGGGCCTACAATGAATACTTCCTCGGTCACTCATCTTCCTACAACCTCATTTATTAGCTTGGATTGAAAACACTTCCAATGACTTATTGCATCCAGAGCGAGCTTGTTGTTCAGTTCTCCGCAGAATCCCAAGAGATGCACTTTCTCTCTCTTTCAGGAAGAATGGTCTCTCGAATCTTTTCCTTCGGAATCCCCTCTGCCCATGAAATTTCTTCTTTTATTTCCTTCCTCAGCAAGGTTGCATGGGTTCGAATCCCCTGTTCGTGGTCAGGTCAAGAATTCTTTTAGATGGGTACACTTCCCCATCTCCTCATTAACTCTTGAGGAGGGCTTCCCAACTAACAACCTGACTGGTAATTTATTTCTGGGTCAGAGGATTGTTCTGGGTCTAAATAATTTAAATCTAGTAAGGTACTGGTGTGGCGGGGGTCATATCAACCATTGTTGGTTCCCCTCACCATCTCTCTCATAGCATCATGGTATATCTTGGAACCCCCCCCCTTCAACAGTTATGCAAAACTATCCATTTTTAATTAATAAAAAAAATACATACATTACCTTTTATAACAAAAAGGTTCATCAAATCCAACATTCACACATATTGAGTCTGCCCCATCCTTTTAGCAAGTTATAGTTATATTCACAAGTTGGGGGAAACATGGGTATTACAGGGAAGCTTCATTTTCACACTTGAGTTTTGTGTGTTGGAGGTAGATTTGTGTTGTTCAATGTTGCTCAGTTTTACTTGGTTAGTGTTGTATCAATTTTAGCATCAGATGGAAACCATGTTGGAGGCTAGTTTGAGGGTGGATGATAGGCTTGCAGGGGAAGGTAATTGGTCTCTGTGGAAGGCCAAGATAGTCTTGATCTTGGAGGAACTTGAGCTATGGGATATTGTGGAGTATCCTGTGGTTCCTCCTATAGATGCAATGCCCATGGTTGAGTTCCAGATGAGGAACATCAGGGCTAAGAGGACTATCCTTGATGTGATCAAGGACCATGTCATTCCTCAAATTTTTGGTAAAACATTTTTATTTCATATGTGGTAGTACTTATGTGGTCTTTACTAGAGTCCTAACCAGAACCGAGAGATGATACTCCAGGAGAAGCTAAGGGGCACTAAGATGACGCAGAAAGATACAATTACCTCATTCCTCATGAAATTTTCTCAGATTCTTAATGAGTTGGCAACAATTGGTGAGATAGTATATCCCTCAAAGTTGGTGAGGAAAACCTTAAATGGATTTTCCAAACCCTGGGAGATTTTTGTATGAGGCATCATGGCTAGAGATAATATGCCCATTTGGGAGAGGTTATGAGATAAATTTGTGTAGGAAGAGCTTAGAGTTGGATCCATATTTTCTAATTAGTAGCAGGGTGAGGATGGTGATAAGGGTGATCTTTCTCTTTTGGAAAAGGGAAAGAAGAAGACCAAGAAGGGTCCCAAGGGTGGGGCCAAGCATCAACAGAGAGGAGGTGAGAAATAGAGGGATATGAGCAAATTGAGATGCTTTTCTTGTAACTAGTTGGGGAACTATCCTGGACAATGTCCCAACAAGAAGAATAAGAAGCAATGTGGTACTGCATCGACAACAAAGGAGGAGGAGTTTGCCTCTCAGTTTGAGAAGGATTGTTCCTTGATAGTTTATTGTTTGATAGTTGAGTCACCATCCAACGTATGGTACATTGAAAGTGGAGAATCGAGTCACATGTTAGGTGTGAGAGAGAAATTCATTGATATCAAAGATCTTGGAGATAGTTCTTGGAGACAACATCATAGTCAAGGAGAATGGGCATGGAACAATTTCCTTTCAGAGGGAGTTGATGTCACCCTTGGTGTTCAAGGATGTATTGAATGTCCCGGGGTTGAAGAATAATCTCATTTTAGTTTCCTCCATCCAAGATAGGGGCTTTGAGGTTTCCTTCAGAGGGACAAAGGTCCTCATTCACCCTAATGGGTCTAATATCACTTATGGAAGAGTGATTGGGACATGAGAGGAGAACCTGTATAGAATGATTTTCCATCCTTTGAATGCTTTGGAAAGTAGCAACAAAAACAATAAGTTATGTGAGCTATGACAATGAATAATGGATCATTGTATCATGGAGCTCTGAGATCACTGAGAGATATTGTGACTGGTATGCCACAGTTCAATGTTGAGCATCAAGAGGTGTGCAGAGAGTGTGTTCTTGGAAAGCACACCAAGACTGTCTTTCCCAATTGTGACAATATATAAATTGAGGTACTAGACTTGATACACACATATGTGTGTGAGACCATGTCACAATTTTCCTTGGGTGGAAAATACTATCATGTTACTTTCAATGATGACCACTCTAGGAAGACCTGGATCTATTTCCTGAAGACCAAGAGTGAGGTCTACAATAAGTTCCAAGAGTTCAAATCTCTTGTGGAGAATAATACATGAAAGAAGATCAAGGTTTTGCAGTTAGATAATGGAGGTGAGTATACCTCCATGGAGTTTGCATATTTTTGTACCCAATAGGGTATCAAAAGGAAGTTGATCATTCCTTACAACCTGCAATATAATGGGGTTGCAAAGAGGAAGAACACGACCATATTGGGTGCAGTGAGATTGATGTTTCATGATCAGGCACTGCCATTCTACTTATGGGCATAGGCTTTTATTACTGCAGTATATCTACATAACATGAGTTTCCATAGAGATTTGGGGAGGAAGGCTCCTCAGGAGGCCTTCACTGGGAGTAGTCCTGATGTTGAGAACCTGTGCATATTTGGGTGCTCGAAATTATCTCATGACCCCTCAGGGAAGAAGACAAAGCTAGATCTCATAACCGAGAGAGGGATGCTAGCTGGATACTTAGAGGTCACTAAGGCCTACCAGATCTACATTCCAACACTGAGGAGAGTGATGGTGAGGAGAGATATCATATTCAAGGAGGATAGAGCCTTCAATGGATCTATAGATTTGAGAGACAGAGTTGAGGAGGTTCCCCATATGAAAAGTGATGCTTCACATGGGACATAACCTCAGATGTTGAGTACACTGAATTTAGGGGTGACTGGTCTACTCGAGACAACTTCAGGTTCACAGTTTCTGAGTATATTGATAGTTGGTGCAGGTGCTTCAGGGTCAAAGACTACTTTTCATAGATTTGTGGATGAGACTTAGGGGCATGAGGAGACTACTCCGCCAGAGGTTACTTCAGGGAAGAGGAAATTGAGATGGTTTTAGGATATCCTGAAGGAGGAAAAGGAGTATGTTGGAGAGCCTCAAAGATTGATGAGAGATAGCAGGGCACTAGAGAGGTTTGGATCCCACTTGTCTATGGTGACAAGCAGATCAGTTTTAGAGGCCCACTTTTGATGAGCAGGTTGCAGACTTACTTCTGAGTCCTTGCCAAGGGGAAAGGAAGTCCACTTCAAGGACAAGTTGGGTGTGGCGAGTGACACTTTTCTCGGTAAGAGGAAGTGTTGAGATTTGGGTACCTTGGAAAGTGGCCCCCTTGTGTTTGTGAGTCTCTAAACAAAAAGGGGGAAATTTTGATCCTCATGCTTGTACTTTATGTTATAATTTTGTTTTGACTTTATTCACTTAAGTCTAAAGTGACTTTATTCACTTAAGTCATAAAGTGACATTAATTCACTTAAATGTGAATTAATGAACATAACGTGAACTATGGAAACTTAAGTGAATGATGAGATCTAATCTCATCCATTCATTTTGAGAAAGTATAATATCTAATCTGGGCCCTTGGTTTTCTAGGTTAGCCTAAGGATTAGGCTAAAAGAGGAAAATGAGGGAAAATGAGGCTTGTTGTTCACTTGAGAGAGTTGGGTGAATGAGAGAAGAGAGTTTTTGGGAATTTGGAGAAGAAGGGCGCATCTTGAGGAGGAGAGGGCACATGAAGTCTTGAAGGCACACTCTTGAGGATGCGAGGGACACATATGCTTGGGGTGCTTCAGTGACAGGCTAAGGGCACAAGAAAGCAAGGAAGATTTAACTCAAGTGGAGGGGGCACACCATATTTTAGGGTGCATCAAGTTATGAGAGAGGCGCTCTTGTGAGGAGGGAACATCATAGCTTGGGAGAGGCACTCTTGTGGTTGGGGCATGCACTAGCTTGAGGGCACATGTTCTTATAGAGAGGCTTGTTTGGAGGAGGGCGTACCATTGTGGCAAAGGGGGCGCAAGCATTCAAAAAGTGGGAAAGGAAAAGGAAAAGGCAAGGAAAATCAAGTTGAAGGGGGCACACTAAGGCAAAGGGTGTAATCTTCAAAGGCTAGCAGGCACAAAGAAAGAAAAACTCCAAAGATAACTTGAGATGAGTAGCATTGTATCAGGTTCTTTTGTTCCATTTCTTTGTTGTATCATTTTCTTTGAGATATCCATAATACATCTACTCTCTTACTGGTTTTCCCCATGGGGGTTTTTCTAGGGTCATGTTGACCAAAAACACTTGTGTCAAATTGTCATGGTTTGCTTATTTACTTTCAACATAGTAGGTGTTAAATATCCTAGAGGGTATTTTCTGTTTTGAAGTATGATGAATTTGTTAACAATGGAAAAAAACAACTTTCTATTGAAACCCATTCAAGAGAAGCTTCAAAGAGACATTAAATCACTTCCTAAGGGGTATATTTGAAGAGGGTAAAGTTCAGATTTATTGGTTGTTTTGGATAGCGAGAAAACAATCCTAAAAATAGTGAGAAAACAGTTTGAAAGTACCTTGAACTTAGTGCCCAACAAGAGGTCATATGCCATGCCTGTTGGGTAGCCTTAGGAACCTCAAATTTCTTCAATAGGATCTACTGCCTCCTTTCTTCTCCTATTGTGTCACCTTTGTAAATCCTTCAATCCTATCTTAAGTTGTTCTTAAGGGGGGATGTTAGGATATTTAGAGACTTAGGAGTTAGTTAAGATCAACTTGGTGTAATGTGTCATTAGGTTAAAGTGTGTTTCTTTAGTATACATTTGTAGTCCGACAATCACTCTATGTTCTAGACATAGAGTGATCCGACGACTCGTATTCTCCTCTATATTAACGACTACATTGATATGTGGATTAACACTCGATTGGTCCATGATCTCTATTTAATGAGCATGGAGGGTCATTTGCTGATGATATATAAACTCTGGTAATATTTTTCTTTTGCATTAATAAATTGCCTCAAGTGGCCACGTTGGCTAGGGTCGTGGATGTTTCCCCATTGGGGTTTTACCACATAAAAACTTTGGTGTGTTGATCTTTGATCTGGTTGTATGAGTGGTGTACTAAAGATGTTCGTCCTCTATTTTAATATCCTATGTTGTTGAACAAATGAGTTAGGATAGCTAAGGGATAGCCATAATAAGAGAAGGAATTGTAAAACCCATTATAGTTGAACATAGGTCCAAGCATGAAGGCTTGGATTTTGGTGGAAAAGAGGAAGTGAGTGAATTAAAATCATCTATTAAAAGTTTGGCTCAAGCTAGTACCACCAAGATAACCTTTGTTAAGGTAAGAGGGACTCAAGAAAATACCATTTCAGTTGAAGAAAAGGAAACAAAAAAAGAGTGGACAATACACCATTACTCTAACAAGATTGTAAAAGCTTGAATAAGGGAAACAAATGGACGTTTTCACCATCCAAAACTTCACCAAAACATGGAGGACCAAGCAAACAAGTCGGAAAACACAAGAACAAACCAATTTTTTCTGGCAAAACACCTTTTGTTTATTTCATTATAAGAAGAAAGGCCACATGGACATTGATTGTTGGGACATTGGTGCATGTTCTTTTTTTCTATAAGAGGCCACCAAATGAATACCAATTAGAAGAATCAAGTCCTCAACAATAGGAAGAACATGAACAAGGAGAGAACACTAAGAAGTCCATACAGTGGAATTTTTTTTACTAGCATTGCTAAGTTTACTAGTCGTTAGGAATCCTAGTGTTGGAGGCTTCATCCAAAATTGCATCTCGAGCACTGCATATCCTAGAGACAAGTTTCAAGAGTCAGGGTTAAGGTGAAAGAAGAGATTTATCCACTTGTTAACCAAGGAGACACAAGTTGTCAAGGAAACATGTTGCGTAATACATTTCTTTAATCTTGAATATAATTTCTGCAAGGCGACCAATAATATAGAGTGTGATGAGAAGAAAACAACATGCTACACCTTCAAGTTGAAGCTTTTGAGGACCAAAAGGTTGTGAATTGAGATGTGTGATCCGAAATAGATCTAAATTAATCTCTCTTTCAAACTTTGTTAAAAAGTAATCCTCAGCAAAGTTTGAATTTAGCAATCAACTAGGAGACTAAAGGCTAAAATCCACAAGTAGGTGATTTGAATCACTTGATGGTTGGAATTTCGAGACAATATTATTATAAAGAATTCTTTCTTGATGTAAAAATAATCCATAAGAGATGAAAAAATAATAGAGATTAGGAAAAATAATGTGCAGTAGTAGAAGAATGAGGATTGGGAATTGAGCAATATGATCAAATATTAGGTGACAAAGGGGATCATTTTGAACTTATCCATGAAGGGAAAATATTATCCTTGAGCCAAATAAATTTGAAAAGTACTGCTAGTAGATAGGAATATACAATTTTTTTTTTTTGATTGTATAGTTCATTCTATGTAACAATTCTTGAGAATAATCATAACCCATGTTCATTGGTTTTCCCATTTTTGTTTCCATGGTTTAATCTCTATCTCAAATGTGTTTAAATTCTTGAGTTACTAAGATCAATCTGGTTGCATTGTTAGTTTAAGTAATTGAGACTTGGTAATTAAATGCACACACATCACTATTTTTAATTGATTGGGCACTCTAATGGTTAATTGGATTGGTAGTTGGTACTGCTATCACACAATTTGTACTTTCCCAAAGCCCAAAGCAACTAGATGCAAGATTGGCATAACATGGAGTGACCTATCATTGTCACCTTAATAGGAAACCCCTTTCTATTTAGGAGTATATCACAATACCCCAAGGGATACGTCCCTAGTGACCTAAGGGTTTGAGGAGGCTAAGGTAAAATATATAAGAAAGTCCCACCCCTCTCACATGTCACACAAGTTAGAGGTTCTTTGTGTCTTATAGAGATGAAGCAAAAGGGTAAATATGGTGTACCTGCCCAGAACAAGACAACAAATAGAAAACAGTGTAATTTTTAAGTACCATATGATATTAGTGCTTCATAAGACCATGAACCTCTGAAAAATAAGTAAGCTGATGTAAAATTGCATCAAGGTAATTTATTATAACAACAATGAATATTTTGTAACAACCTGATGCAGGAGCATCGCCAACAACAAGCGAGCGTGGGGCACACACCAATGCATTTTGGGCACATGATGAATTGTTTAAAATATTTTGAAGTTGGATGTGCCAAACATAAATGAAACAATTAAGAAAGGGCGTACTCGTAGATTGTAATCACACCTTGAGCGTCCCGGTCTCGTCTGAAGGACTAAGAGGCATTTATGCTAGTAAATGTAAGTAGGTAGCTTTGAATTCTTAGATTAGACAGTTTTAGGAGTAGAGGGAAAACAGATATAGACACCCTCACTTGTATCATTGTAACATTATTAGCAGCATAATCAATCAAGAGAGCATAGGAGAGAAGAAGCAGAGAGCTGTGTAGAGTAAAACCCCATGTACAAAGGTTTTGGATTAATATAAAGATTTTTAGTTCAGACTCATGGTGTTCAATTGCTTTCTATGTTGCACATGCTGATTGATATAAGATTGTTTACTCTCTATTATGTGTTTGCTTTGATATGTGAATGTATGATTTCATGTTGAATGTCTGAAATCTGAAGAGAGGGAGAGTAAAGAATGAGTTTCAATTGTTTCTCTGTCTGAGCAAGAGTTTTCTTGCAAGGAGTGCAGTGAAATTGTCCGCAAGGTGTGCATTGACAGAGGTCAGAGTTCGTCTCTGCAAGATCAGGAGAGGTAACCTTGTTCTCATTCTCGCAGAAGTGCAAGTTGAGCACAGGATCCGTGCAAGGAGTGCGTAGGCTGAGCGAAGTCTCAAAGTTAAAACCTGAGCGAAGCTGTTGAAAGATTGTTGTCGCAGAGAGTGCACAGAGTCACCGAATTCAAATACTCAGAAGTATTTGATGAATTGCTACAAGGAGTGCGTGCAAGAGTCTTTTTGAAGACTCTAGGTTGTGGTAAAATCTCAGAAGAGGTAGTGCCTTGAATTTTCAGAAGGAGGCGCAGCGAAGGTGTTATGTAGGAGGACAAGTTCCGTAAGAGAACACTTTGTTCATTTCACAGGAATCGTCAGGGAGGAAATTGACGGTCGGAATTCTCCGTGGAGAATTCACAAAGTCTTAGAAGCCATCAGATCTTACAGAGGAGCAAGAAGGTTACGGTGAGTGTTTTTCTAAGTGCAAGCTCAGGAGAAATAGGGCCGTTGGATCACCTGTGGATACTCATTTCAGAGTTTGGAGGTTTGAAGGTGCAGAAGAATCCGACAACACAGAGTGGACAGGTGGTGTACTTGTCGACACGAAGGTCAAACCTTTGTTGACCATTTCGGGGTTTCATGAGTTGGAGAACCGAAAGCCTTGTAGCGAGATTTGCGAAATCGCGAAAGGTGAAGTCCCGAAATATCGAGAAAATCTGAGCCGTCCGATTGGAAGGACACGTGTCACGAGATCCTCTCTATCGGGAATTCAGACATCGGAGGTCAGAGAGGGAAGTCCTTCGACTTTGCGAGTGGCGAAGTCGCGAGAAGATCGGGACCGTCCATGTGAGGAGGACAGGTGGCAGATATCTAGGGATCTCACGAACTTGGAGGTTCGCAAGGTGAGAGCCCAAATATTGGGTGCTCCAAGTCGTGAGCAGCGAAATCGTGAGGAGCATAGACAACCATTGGATATAGAGGACGGGAGGACCGTCGGATCAGGAACCCCATCACCTATCGCACATTCGGGGGTTTGGAGGTTGAGAGGGGTCACTTTCAACATCAGAATTCACGAAGTGCTGAGATCTGAGGTACGGAGAAAATACGTGGCAGAACCACAAGGTGGGCCCAGGAAAATCGACAGGTGGACACGCGTCGTCTAGAGGAGGGAGTCAATTCTCTATTGAATTCTCGCGTCTCGAGGATTCATGAGATAAGAGGACATGAGCTTGATCCTTTGACTCTCGAAGTCGCGAGTAGTGAGAATGAGAGGAGAAAAGTCAACCTCGCCTCTCGGGGGTTTGTGAAAGGAAGGTGCAAAGGTTGGATGTTGAAACTTGCGAAGCGACGAATAGCGAGAGGTGCTAGCGCTTAATCTAGCTGGTGGTCGCGCAAGGAGGGCGCTGAAAAAATAAGAGCTATACCCATTTCCCGATCTCGGGTATCGCAGGATTGGAGAGGAAGAGTCGGGAGTCACGACTCGCGAACTCGCGAGATTGCGAGCTGTGGAAAGGACCTGTGGATCGATAAATTTTAGATTCCATCAAGGAATCAAAAGGAGCCGCTTCGGCTCAAGGGGATAGAGAATGATCCTGTGAGTGGATCTCCGTCCGAGGACCGATAGGTCTACATTAGTTTTGGTATTAGAGCTTGACTCTGTTTGTATACTTTACACAGGGAAAGCGAGAAAGAAAATCTCATCCATGCCGCCGAGAAGAAGGGATAGACAAACAACCGATCCACCAGAGGAAAGGGAAATGCCAAGAGGAAGGGGTAGGCAAGTGCCAAATCCATCCATGGAAAGAGATATACATGACCTACGTGCCAGAGTTGTGGACATGGAAATAAAATAGAGGCGGACAATTGGTGCTGGGGATATCAATGATTCCGAAAGTGAAAATGAAGCTGGACATGAAGGAGAAGAAGTCACAACAGAAGATGCAACAAATGAACGCTTTATTAGGGAAGTTGCAAGAATGGGTGCTAGAGTAAAAATGGATATTCCAGTATATGAAGGAAACCTGGATGCTGAAGATCTTCTAGACTGGATTAGAGCTTTGGACACATATTTTGACTATGAAGATGTCGAGGAAGACAAAAAGGTCAAACATGTTGTCACAAGATTGAAAGGACATGCAACATTGTGGTGGGATGAGCTACAAGTTGAAAGACGTTGCAAGGGAAAGAAAAATATCAAGAGTTGGGATAGGATGCTCGCAAAGATGAAGGAAAAATTCATTCCCAGGGACTACCAAATTACTCTGTTTCGAAGAATGAAAAATTTGAGACAGAAGCTGATGACAGTGAAGGAGTACACTAAAGAATTCTACAGGCTGAACATCAGGGTAGGTCATTGCGAAAGTGATGATGAAAAAGTTTCTAGGTACATGAATGGTCTGAGATACGACATTCAAGATGAGATGAACATGATGACCATCCGAACGGTGGAAGATACTTATCAGATGGCTCTAAAGGCTGAAGATAAGTTGAACCGAAAACAAGGTCAAAGAGGCTGAGGCAGAAGTCAGCCCAGAGGCAAATCAGTTGCCCAAGATAGAAATCAGAAACCCAAGGAAGAGTGAAAGAAACCTCAGACTCAAACTGAGAGAGGTGGAAGCTCATAGAGAGGGCAACATACCGAATAGAGAGGTCAATATGCTGATGGAAACATTTTTCCTCGTACCATAGGTAGAGGAAGAGGAAGAGGTGGAGTGGTGAAATGCTTCACATGTGGAAAGGTCGGACATAAATATTATGAATGTCTAGATAAGAAGAAGGAAGGTGGTGAAACTCACATTGTCGAAGCACAGAGGTGGAATGTTGAGGCAGAGGATGCTGAAGGTGGAAGATCGTTGATGATGCGAAAAGTTCTCTTAATGCCAGAGAAGGAGGTGGAGAATCCAGTGCAAAGGAACAATCTTTTTCGGACTGCTTGCAAAACCAAGGACAGGGTATGCAAAGTCATTGTGGACAGTGGTAGCACAGATAATCTTGTTTCTACAGAGATGGTAGAAAATCTAGAGCTGGAGACTATTGAACATCCGAGTCCATATAGAGTTTCATGGCTACAAAAAGGACATCAGGTAAATGTCACTAAACAATGTTTAGTTGAGTTTAAAATAGGAGGGTATAAAGATGAAATACTCTCTGATGTTATTCCTATGGATGTTTGTCATTTATTGTTGGGTAGATCGTGGCAATATGACAAAAATGTGATTCATGATGGGAGGAAGAACACATACACCCTAGAGAAGAATGGGAGAACTCACATGCTGTTGCCGATTAAGGACAAGGAAGTAAAACCTGAAGTAAGTAAAACTATACTTCTCATGAGTGGGAAGGAACTTCTTACAGAGGTTAAGAAGAAGGAGGAACCAGAATTCATTGTGGTCAGGAAGCCTAAAATTGTTTTAACCAGTACAAGGGTAGATGATTTACCAGAAGAGGTTCAGAAACTGTTGGAAGAGTTTGCTGACATAGTAGTGGACAAACTACCTCGTTCGTTGCCACCGATCAGAAGTGTAAGTCATCATATTGATCTCATACCTGGAGCTAGTTTACCAAACAAAGCAACGTACAGATTGACACCGCAGGAGAATGAAGAAGTCAAAAGACGGGTCCAGGATTTAATGGACAAGGGGTTGGTGAGAGAAAGCTTGAGTCCGTGTGCGGTTTCGACAGTGCTTAGTCCGAATAAGGATGGAGGCTAGAGGATGTGTACTAACTCGAGGGAAATAAGAAAGATAACCATCAGGTACATATTTCCATTGCCAAGGATGGATGATTTGATGGATTGTTTGAGTGGGGCCAATTTTTTTTCTAAGATTGATTTGAAAAGTGGATATCACCAGATTCGTATGAGGGAAGGTGATGAATGGAAGACAACCTTCAAGACTAATGAAGGGTTGCATGAATTTCTTGTTATGCCATTTGGTTTAACGAACACGCCAAGTACTTTCATGAGATTGATGAATGACGTCTTGAAGGATTTCATCGGAAAATTTGTCATTGTGTATCTAGATGACATACTGATTTTCAGTAAAACAGAGGCAGAGCATCTGAAACATTTGGCTACAGTGATGAAGAGGCTACAGCAAGAGAAGCTGCTGATAAACATGAAGAAATCTTCATTCATGAAGACGAAGCTCATTTATTTGGGTTTTGTTATTTCTGCAGATAAGTTGAGGATGGATCCAGATAAGGTGGAGGTAATTAAGAATTGGCCATCACCGAAAAGTATCTTTGAAGTTCGAAGTTTTCATGGATTGGCTAGTTTCTACCGGAAGTTCATCAGGAATTTCAGTGGAATTAGTGCACTGATGATGGACACAGTGAAGAAGAGACACAAGTGTTTTCACTGGACAGAAGAGGCTGAGAAAAGCTTCAATTTGTTAAAAAGGAAAATCACGGAACAACCCATTTTGGTGTTGCCGGATTTCAAAAAGACATTTTAGGTAAAATGTGATGCAAGTGGATTTGCAATAGGGGTAGTCTTGAGCCAAGAAGACAGGCCGATAGCATACTTCAGCAAGAAGCTGAATGAAGCGAAAGTGAAATACTCCACGTATGACAATGAGTTCTATGCTATTATTCAGGCATTGAAGAAATGGAGACACTATTTGATCCCCAAGGAGTTTGTCTTATACAGTGACAATCATGCTTTGCAATTTGTGACTCAACAAGAGAAGTTGAATCAAAGACATGTTAAATGGGTTGAATACATGCAGAACTTTACTTTTGTAACTAAGCATATTTCTAGAACTGCTAACAAAGTTGYTGATGYTTTGAGCARGAAATGTTTGCTRTTGTAGGAGTTYAKAGTCAAAACACTRGGTTTTGATGATCTCAGGGACATGTACAKAGATGATMTAGATTTTAARGAGGYGTATGAAGYARCTGAKAATCCAATTCTYAGGGACATAAGYCAATGGACAKARYAYATGATCCAGGAAGGATTAYTKTTTAAGGGTAATCAACTTTGTATTCCAAAATGCTCCATGAGGGAGAATTTGCTGAAGGAGAAACATAGTGGAGGATTGGYCGGGCATTTCGGTCATGAAAAGACGTTCTCAAAGTTAAATGAGTCATATTTTTGGCCAGGAATGAGAGMAGACGTCAAAATATTTGTGGAAAGATGCATAATTTGTCAGCATTCAAAAGGAAAGAGGCAGAATGCAGGCTTTTATCAACTAGTATCCATACTTGACAGGCTGTGGAATGCAGTCARCATGGACTTCATATTAGGGATGCCGAGAACACAAAGAGAGTTTGACTCGATATTTGTAGTGGTGGATAGATTTTATAAAATGGCACACTTCATACCGTGTCAGAAAACCAGTGACACAACTCACATTGCGAATCTGTTTTTCAAAGAAGTCATTCGACTTCACAGCTTACCAAGGAGCATAGTTTCGGATCGAGACACCAAGTTCGTGGGACAATTTTGGAGAACCTTATGGAAAACGCTGGGAACAAACTTGTCGTTCGGTTTAGCTTATCATCCTCAGACGGATGGACATATGGAAGTTGTGAGCAGAAGTTTGGGAGACTTGCTGAGGAGCTTGGTGAAAGAACACCACAGTCAGTGGGATAATATTCTGCCACAGGCAGAATTTGCTTATAATGATTCAATCAACAGAAGCACAGGGCATAGTCCATTCCAGATTGTTTATGGGATGCGGCCAAGAGATGTTTTGGAATTGAGAGATTCAGAATAGAATGCAACTAGGAGTGCTAGTGTAGACGATTTTGCCGAAGCAATGAAGGAACTTCACAGCCAGGTGAAGGAGCGATTGCTGAACTCGAGCCAAGAGTATAAGCATAGAGAAGATCAACACAGGAGACAAATTCAATTTGAGGTTGGTGATTTGATTCTTGCACATCTGAGAAAGGAAAGGTTCCCGAAGGGGACATATAAAAAACTGAAGATGAAGAAGATCGAACCATGTAAGGTCTTGAAGAAATTTGGGGAAAATGCTTATGAGATTGAATTACCTGATGGGATCGGAATTTCTCCGATATTCAATGTATCAAATTTGTACCCATACAAAGCTGGAGCAGACAGTGAACAACCAGAGGTTCAGTGGACAAAACAGATGCCAGTTGTAGAGAATCCACAGAGGGAAAGCATACTGAACAAAAGAGTTAGTAAGAGGACCAGGAGAAAGGAATACTTTGAATACTTGGTCAAGTGGAAGGGACATCCAGTTGAAGATTCCAGCTGGGAGAATGAAGAAAAAATCCAGAAGTATGGATAGACCGTGCAAGAGCTCATGGACAAGAGCCCATGAAAATTTTCAAGCGAGGGAGTATGATGCAGGAGCATTGCCAACAACAAGTGAGTGTGGGGCACACACCAACGCATTTTGGGCACATGATGAATTGTTTAAAATCTTTTGAAGTTGGATGCGCCAAGCATAAATGAAACAATTAAGAAAGGGTGTACTCATAGATTGTAATCATACCTCGAGCGTCCCACTCTCGTCTGAAGGTCTAAGAGGCATTTATGCTAGTAAATGTAAGTAGGTAGCTTTGAATTCTTAGATTAGACAGTTTTAGGAGCGGAGGGAAAACATATATAGACACCCTCACTTGTATCATTGTAACATTATTAGCAACATAATCAATCAAGAGAGCATAGGAGAGTAGAAGCAGAGAGCTGTGTAGAGTAAAACCCCATGTACAAAGGTTCTGGATTAATACAAAGATTTTTAGTTCAGACTCATGGTGTTCAATTGCTTTCTGTGTTGCACATGATAATTGATATATGCTTGTTTACTCGCTGTTATGCATTTTCTTTGCTGTGTGAATGTATGATTTCATGTTGAATGTCTGAAATCTAAAGAGAGGGAGAATAAAGAATGAGTTTCAATTGTTTCTTTGTATGAGCAAGAGTTTTCCTGCAAGGAGTGCAGTGAAATTGTCCACAAGGTGTGCGTTGACAGAAGTCTGAGTTTGTCTCTGCAAGATCAGGAGAGGTAACCTTGTTCTCATTCTTGCAGAAGTGAAAGTTGAGCACAGGAGCCGTGCAAGGAGTACGCAGGCCGAGCGAAGTCTCAGAGTTAAAACCTGAGCGAAACTGTTGAAAGACTGCTGTCGCAGAGAGTGCGCAGAGTCGAAGAATTCAAATACTCAGAAGTATTTGATGAATTGCCGCAAGGAGTGCGTGCAGGAGTCTTTTTGAAGACTCTAGGTTGTGGTAAAAGCTAAGAAGAGGTATTGCCTTGAATTGTCGGAAGGAGGCACAACGAAGGTGTTTTGCAGGAGGAAAAGTTCCGTAAGAGAACACTTTGTTCATTTCGTAGGAATCGTCAAGGAGGAAATTGACGGTCGGAATTCTCCGTGGAGAATTCATGAAGTCCCGAAAGCTGTCAGATCTTGCAGAGGAGAAAGAAGGTTACGGTGAGTGTTTTTCTAAGTGCAAGATCAAGAGAAATAGGGCCGTTGGATCGCCTGTGGATACTCATTTCAGAGTTCGGAGGTTTGAAGGTGCAGAAGAATCCGACAGCACGGAGTGGACATGTGGCGTATTTGTCGACACGGAGGTCAAACCTTTTTTGACCATTTCAGGTTTTCGTGAGTTGGAGAACCAAAAGCCTTGTAGGGAGATTCATGAAATCATGAAAGGAGAAGTCCCGAAATAGCGAGAAAATATGTGTCGTCCGATTGGAAGGAAACGTGTCACGAGATCCTCTCTATCGGGGATTCGATCATCAGAGGTCAAAGAGGGAAGTCCTTTGACTTTGCGAGTGGCGAAGTCGTGAGAAGATAGGGACCGTCCATGTGAGGAGGATAGGTGGCAGAGATCTAGGGATCTCGCGAACTCGGAGGTTCTCAAGGTGAGAGCCCAAAGATTGGGTGCTCCAAGTCGCGAGTGGAGAAATCACGAGGAGCATAGATAGCCGTTGGATCTAGAGGACGGGAGGACCGTTGGATCATGAACCCCATTGCCTATCGTGTGTTCGGGGGTTCAGAGGTTGAGAGGGGTCACTTTCGATATCATAAGTCGCGAAGTGCCAAGAGCCGAGGTACGGAGAAAATACGTGGCAAAACCACAAGGTGGGCCCGGGAAAATCGACAGGTGGACACGCATCGTCTGGAGGAGGGAGTCAACTCTCTGTTGAATTCTTGCGTCTTGGGGATTCGCGATATAAGAGGACATGAGCTTGATCCTTCGACTCGCAAAGTTGCGAGTAGCGAGAACGAGAGGAGAAAAGTCAACCTCGCCTCTCGGGGGTTCGTGAAAGGAAGGTGCAAAGGTTGGACGTTGAAACTCCTGAAGCAGCGAATAGTGAGAGGTGCTAGGGCTTAGCCTAGCCGGTGGTCGTGCAAGGAGGGCGCTGACGAAAGAAGAGCTATACCCATTTCGCGATCTCGGGTATCGTGGGATTGCATATTTTCTACTTACTTCACCAAGAATAATCATGCCAACCCCTAGCTGAAGATCTTCCACAATGAAGAAAAACTAAAATACACCAAGAATTTTCCTCTCCAAGAAGTTGCACACTAGTTAGTTTAGCCAATAACCCTTAAAGAGGGATCAAATTTCAGACCACACACTTATGTGATGAGTTTATGATGAAAAAATGAGAGTTTTATCTCTCTATTTATACAATATCAATGACCTTTAATTAAAATTAGGTCATAAAAAGGCCGACAGGGCCAATTTACATTTAAAATCTAGTTCTTGCATAAATGACATTAATTAAACCCTAAAATCATATCCAAGGGTGACGCCATTCCCTTCTAGGGTGACGTTAGGCCCCTAAGGTGGAACGTTAGGCCTAAAATGAAGAAAGTTTGGCCTCGAAAGGCCCTGAATGCTACCACACGTACCAACTAGCACACAACTGCCCACATAAGTGAAAAACCTAACTATGGATGATGTCAGGGTCACAATGATGACATCATGTTCTCTCAAGGGTCAACATCTAGGTGGAAAGGCAAGACCCCCTTGGGTCTAGGTCTGCCGGAGTGTCCCTGGTGCAATGTCCTTCTTTCTTCCTGGTGCAAGCCTCTGGTGTCTTTCTCCTCCTGGTGGGGTCACAACATCCATCTGTGGGATTTTAGCCCCATGGAGGTCCGATCTAATCATTCCCCCATATGTACTTGTCCACCGGGCAAAGTCTTGCAACAACAACAAGTATTCCCTCTAGGGGTTGATAAGTCACAAGGATTATAACAATGTCAATCACATCTAATAATCAAATTACCCAAACATATGCATCAAACTCCCCTTTACCCAGACAAATTCTCAAAGACATTATGCAATTTAACAAGTTAGGTTTGGATAGGGTCTCAGGATGTCCTATTGGGATAATCCTCAAGTTCAAGGTGTTTCCCAGGTGAGAGCCAATCTAGGTCATGTAAGTCTGTGTGAGGTGACATGGGAAGTGTTTGGGCATAGGATGCACTGATAACAGGGAAATGTAGGTCTTACTTGTGGGTGCCTATGAAGAGGACGAGCTACACCTTATCATGGATGCCATTGTTTCCTAGCCCATTCAATGCCTTTTATTCTTAGTCTTATTTATTTTTCTTTTGTGCTTCAAGGGAAGATCTGAGGGACACTGTCTTATCTTGGTAACCATAGGTGACAATGTTACCCACAAGAATTTCACGGAGATGAGAAGGTTGGATTGTGATGAGACCCCCTTTCCCTTGGCTATTCCACTAAGAGCCACTACCCTGGTTTGGTGACTAGATAGATGGTAGTGTCATACTGCTACATGCCCATGGTCCTAATAGGTTGACTCATTATGATACCTCCCATCCATCGGTTGATACCTTCAGTGTTTATTTATCTTACGGGTTCCCTTTTCTTACTAAGAAGCCTTTTATTGATTTCTTGGTAATCCTTGGGTGAAGCATCTCAAAGGTTTCATTTTAGATTTTAACTCTTTCCAACTACTTTTACCCTCTAGGTCTTTAGCCCCTTCTTCCCACAAAGCAAGGTACAACCCTTCCTAGTGTGGAAAACCCAATGCCCGAACAAAGGTAAGAGGGGAAATGAGAGGAGCAAGGATGGAAAGTGGTAAGTATGGAGGGGATGGATGATGACCTTTCATATACCCACCCATTGACAACCCATCCTAAAGGGAGATAAAATTACTAGGGCATCATGTCACCCTCCCAGGTATGAGAAAGTTAAAGAGCATAATTTCCAAGCAAATTCTATGAAATGAAGGAGAATTCAGTGCAACATATTCAAGTGCGTCAATAATCATAGTGACACATACCATGATACCCAGACTCATTACTTCATGGAGCAAGACTTACTGCTACTTCAAGACTAGGCTGATAGGATGGATATTGCTGCTACTGATAGATGGGTTGCACTGAAGAAAAGATGGGCCCTCTGGGGCCATGCTCAAGTCATCAGGCTCTCAAAACTCCATGTCTAGGACCTATGGGCCTTGATACATGATCTCCTTATTTATCCCTAAGATAGGTGATAACAGGTAGAAAACCTTGTCCAATACTTACCACACTCACATTAATTACATCATTGCATAAACATCATTCCCATATCCAAATCAACCTCTTGTTTATTGTGTGAACCAATATTCATTCACTTATTCACAAGTAACAACTTCCCTCGGTGTTTTTCCCTTGGTATTTGCCTCAAAACTTCCTCTTACGCGGTTGTTCCCCACCCAGATCCACCAGACCCCAGGAGACAACAAGACCCTTATGAAGTTGCCGACATATATCTCATGGCAATTTACACTAGACCAATAGACAACCCTCCTCCTCCATTTCCCATGTTCGAAATCACGATCAATTCCTTTCTTAGATCCTGCTGCAACTTCATGAGCTCTTCCCGCATGCCACAAATGACCTACGAAGAAGAAAAATCCTGGACTGAAATGGGAGGTGGCTAACCAACTTCGGGGAGAGACTATGAAACATGCATATTAATTCACTTCTCTATGAGTTGGTTGTGTTAATACATTGCTGGAAGTGTTTTGATGCATGATCATCATGTACAATTGTAATTTTCCCAAATTTTGTAATATGTTCTAAATGGTTTCTAGAGTGGACCATGTAGGGAGGGATTTGTTTTCCTTAAAATGCAACTCAATGTAACACATTTATATTTGAGCATGTAGTTAGAGAAATTGGGGTTTTTAGTATTTTATTTAAGTTTGGAGGATGTGAATCCATCATATTTGAGGATTCAAGTCACTCTTCTTTGTAAATATGTATAAATGAGCTAATGTAAGCATGAAAACGTAGAGATGATTGAGAGAAATTCAAGTCAGAATTAAGAAGAGAGCACTCATGGTGTGTTTATTATGTGTAATAGAGAAGGAGATTCATGGTTTTAATAAAATAGAGGAAATGCAAACCCATTTTACTATGTAATATTCTCCTTTCTTTGATTATTTCCTTTCTTTGATTATTTCCATTGAAGCTTTGTATAGACAATCTGATCATGTTTTTGTTTTATGTTGGATCCTTGATATCCCTGTAAATGTACACATTATTGTTGATATGGGGTTGAGATATAGAGTGAATATCTTAGTCTTAATTGATTGAGCCTTAGAGAGTGAGCGTGAGTCTATTTTAACACAGTGGAACGAGGCCAGGAAGATAAAGTTCCTATGAACATTGTAAGTGAACATTATGTTTTGAAGTGTAAAGCTAGTAGATGAAGATGAATTTGGTAATTGATGAAGGAGAAACCCATGAGAAAAGGTAACGATGAGCACGATGTTTGGTCTTATCATGAGTGATTGAGAAAGAAGACCAGTGGATATCGAAATCGAGTTCAAACCTGTGTATTAGAGTTAACATAACAAGGAGATTAATGTCAATATTAAGGTTGAAGAGACCAATATTGAAGCCTTGAACAAATAAATCAAAGATTATGAGTACAATTGGAATGGCCTTAAATATATATAAAGAGTGTTTATTCCCTTCGATGGTCAGTTGACAAAACTTGTAGTTGACAGGGAAATACATGTTTTTCGTCTACGTAAATTCTATAAACCGGATTGAGAGAAACTCAAATGACACATTCTATTGTGTCCCGAGACCAGTGGCTGGTGTTTTCGGTGGTCAATGTCTCCGGAGGTCGGTGTTCCCGGTGACTTGGTGGTTCAGGTGCCCTGGTGGTCAGGGTTCGAGAGTTAAAACTTCTCAGTGGATGGTGGTTCTAGTGGCTTGATGTATTTATACTTCAGTGGCTTGGTGATACTAAATATCCTGCGCCCGGTTAAGCTAATTATTTTTGTTAGTTGACACATCGTCAACCAGAACAGAGAAAGGTATGATTTTACTTATTTAATTTCTCGGTATATTAAACTTTTTGGTGCATAATTAAATGATATGTTATGCCTGTTTCTTACTGGGTTTCGAAGATATAAGTGTTTTCGTTTATGCGTGAAGTTTCTGCTTAGTGAACAAGACTAGGACATTGACCTTGTAGTTACATAGAAGAAACATATGGGATAGAGTATGAGAGATCAAATACAAGGTATTCGAGTCAATTGGATCTAAATTTACGAGAGATTATAGGTGTACATTTATGGTTTAAAGAGATCAAAGTTCAAGATAGAGCCTAAATCAGTCTAGGTCTTCCATCAATTTTGGTATCAAAGCACATGATTCTCTGAGAAAAAGATTGAAAAAGTTTTAGTTGGAAAATTGATTGTTGTGTTGTACAACTCGAAGAATATTGTTGATGGTTGTTAGATGGTCCATATTTTCAAATAAAGTTGCATATTTTTGTGTTTGTAGGTGTTGTTGAGATGATGAAGATACTGTAGAAATTGTGAGAGACAAGTGTACAAAGAAATAGAGATGTTGAAAAGCTGCTAAAGAATGTATGATTTGTGTTATTCACGAGATTGAAGGGAAAGAGTTGGTGGCCAGAAGAATCCCTCAATCTAGAGAAACTTGAATAGTGGAGAGTGAGGAGAAGATAAAGCTCAAAGAAAAGGTCCAAAGTAAATGGGGTCCAAAGATACCAACATACCAGGTTAAGAGGAAGACCTAGGTGATGTATTTAACAAGGAGAAAAATACTCGCTACAAACGAAGAGTCATAAAGTGAGCACAATAAAGAGCAAAGAAAAAAGACAGTAAAAAAAGGGCTTAGTGAAAGGGTATGCCATAGAAAAGTGAAAGACTAATGATCTGAGAAAGAGGAAAGAACGTGAAACAAAATATTGCAAGGATGACACTTAAATCCATAAGTATTAGAAAGGGTCAGAAGAGGAAACCAACAATAAGGGCATTGATGAAAGAGATGAGGAACACACATGAATGTTTGCAGAACATAGAGACAACTCAGAGAAGAGGAGTTGAAGCAGGTGATATGAGTGACAAAGAAGAACCATAAGAGGATATGATAGTAAAATAAGAACATGAAAGTGTTGAAGAAAGGATCATAAAGGAAACTATGAAGGTAAGTTCAAACCCTTWGTTAAAAGTTCCTATGTATGAAGTATTAATGTAGAAGAATTGAATGACTGGATTGCAACCGTGGATAAATATTTTGAATATGGGGAGGTAGAAGATAACAAAAGGGTTAATATTGTTGTTACAAGATTAAAAAGACATGTCTCATTATGGTGGGATAGTGTTAATGATGATATAATAAAGAGAGGCAAGAAAAATATCACGTCATGGGACATAATGGTAACTAAGTTGAAATACTAATTCATGCCAAGGGATTACTACACACAGCTGTTCAGAAGACTTCATAATTTGAGACATAAAGAAATGAATGTGAAAGACTATACAGAGGAATTTTACAAGTTAACTATAATGTCAAGTCACATAGAAGAAGATATGGAAAAGGTAGACAGGTATTTAAATGGTTTAAATTTTTACATCGAGGATGAGATTAGTTTATTATCTCCCCAAAAAATGGAGGAAGTCTATCAACTTGCACTCAAAGAAGAAGAAAGGTCGTCCAGGAAATAAATTCAATATCATGAGATAGAAGTAGGTATTTCATAGGTAAAATACAACATGATGACAATAGTTAAGTTTAAGTTTTTGATGGAAGAAAAGGAAGTACTACAAGTCAAATTTCAAGACAAGATCATTCATACAAGAGAAGAACATCACATTCAAAAAGTGAATATTTTTGGGTTAAATGTTTTAAATGTAATGAATATGGTCATAGATCTTATGAATGCCCAAATTTTATGCATGGATATTATACTAATCATATTGTACAAGATTAAGATGAAGAAAGTATATGATCATCATCACTGGTGAAAATGATATTTCTCAATCCAAGTAAGGAGATCAAAGAGAAGCTACAAAGGAAATATTTGTTTAGGACCACTTGTAAGTCAAAAGGTAAGTGTTATAAAATGATTATTGATGGTCGTAGCATAGATAATTTAATATCTCTTGAAATGGTTGAGAAATTGAGTATGGTATTTTTTTTTCATCCTACACCTTATAAAGTGACATGGTTACACAAAGGACATCAAATTTTAATAAATTAACAATGCAAAATAAAGTTTAAGATAGACAACTATCAAGATGAGGTGCTTTTGTGATGTAATAACCATGGATATTTTTCATGTATTATTGGGGATACCTTGGTAATTTGATCAAATAACAATCTATAATGGGAGAAACAATACCTATACCTTTGAAAATAATGGTTAGAGACACACTTCATTACCATTGAATGATGAAAGTGCAACAACAAATATCAACAATCAAGTGTTGATGATGAGTGTGAAGGAGTTTTTGAAATAGGGAAAAACAGATGTAGAATATATATTGCTTGATCAATAAGAGATAGCCATTGCAAAACTTGAGGTGATTGATTCATCTTTAGAAAATTAGATTTTTTTAAGTAAGAATGAAGATGTGATGACTAATGAGTTGTCTAATGAAGTATTGATGAGAAAAAAACATAGACGAGGCAAAGAAATTTATCGCAGAAGATAATTTTACAGAATAAATTGTGATGGAAAGTAATGAAGATGAAGTGGATGAGAGACCAGATGGGAATCTCAAGAAAATTTGAAATTTTTAGGCCAACACAGAGAAAATATGCCAGTGTTAGAAGCATCCAGGGAAACAAACGAGTCTCAAGTTTTGTAAACTAATTGTTTGTTTGAGTGTATGGTTGCAAGTAATGAAGAAAATCGATATGGGCAGATACATAGAATTGTCATAAAAGAGAACGAGGAAAAAATATCTCATGAAGACAAAATCAAACCAAATGAAAGTTATGGATCTTATAAAATCATGGGAGAGACTAACAATGAAAATAACAATGAAGAAATTTCAACACATAAACAACAATAAAGTGGAGAGAAAGAGGTTATCTTGAGAGACAACAAGAAGGTTTTGTGTGAGAAACCTCAATTTAATATTGAAATCAATATCGGTAAAGGCTTTGATGAGCATCTTGTGGAAGAGAAAGTATTTGTGGATTTCAATAAAGAAGAGAAGAAACCAGTGACTCAGGAACAAGTTCATGCATATGAGGTGTGTCGAGGAAAAGGTACGAAGAAAATCATTCCAATATTTTCGAATCTTACTTGTATAAGGTAATATAGTTGGGATTGTCACCCGAGGTTTATAGCCTAAGAAAAAATTATCATTTGATTCAAGAGAAATAAGTACAAGGAATCAATGCTATTTTTTAATGATAATTAACTGTGCAAAAGAAGAAAACAAAATTTGTATATGTATTGTATTTAGGATAAAGAAACAAATGAAATACCAATCTGAAAAAGTATCAGAAAAATACATAAGTGAGACAAAACCAACAAAATAATTATTTATTGATTTCATTCTGAGCTACAATAATAATCCTCTTTTCAAACCCTTGTGAGGGTGTGGACCAAGATCATATTTATAGATCTCTGATGAGCACCATACAAAAAGAATCTGACAACAAGAGAAGACTGAGACTAAATATCTGGATCAACTTTGCCACAAAACATGATTTACTGACTCTGCAAAATATTCCCCATCAATAATGAAATTTAACCCATAAACAGATCATAATACACATACTGCCAAGAATAAATGATCAACCTTTCTATAACAAGCTATTGGAGTGTATGACTCAATCTTTGAATTCTTCTACCTTCAATAAGACCATGTTGTCAACAAGAGGGTTAATATTCATAGAAAACTCAGAACGAATGAAAATGATAATATCACAAGTATAACAAGAGACCTTATATCAAAAAATTATTTCCTTGCTCTCCTCCCTTTTTCCCTCTTTGCGATGAGATTTTATCTCTTTCAAAAGAATTTGTGGTAGTTCAACTACCTTTTTAGTTAAGTCTTAATTGACTTAACACAAATTAGGGACACATGATAATAGTAAAATAATAAATAAATAAGGGTATATTGAATAATAACTAATAGGTGGGACCCCCTAATTCGTTTTAAAATCCTTTTAAGTTTTTTTCCCTCCTTGTCACTCCACAATTGATTCACATATTTTTCAATAATTAAATTTTTTTTCCATCAAATAAACAAATACATGTTAGTTGTTCCAAAAATGTAATATCATGTTGTCCCTATAAAAGTCAAAACATAAATTAAACTCTTCATTTACCAGACATGAAATTCAAAAGACATATTTGTTGTGTGAGGCAGTGGTAATGAAACAACGGGCTAGCCATTGTGATGAACTACATGTTGGTGCAAAACTTCTTGCCACCCATCATTGATGGGGACTTTTGGTTGGAGAGAAACATGTGCAGGTACATGAAAATTTGAAAAACTATGATGAGGTTGGAAAGGGGGTCTCTCTGGTCTAGGATGAGGTTGTAACACTCGTTGACCGATTAGGTTGAAGAACCCAACTTGAAACAAATGATTTAATTCTTGCGGATCAACATCGAAATTCATAGAAAATCTGGGTCACTTATAACCTCTTTGCCAAAAATCATTTATGCCCTAGTTTCCTCCTCTGCCATGGCTACCTCCGCTGAAAAAAACTCATATTTAAAGAAAATTCAAATCAAAATAAAAATCAAAATGACTAATCAATCATCAAATACTCTGCCTAAAGAAAAAATTGAAATATTGGCCCTCTTCATTTCACGCACTAGAGTACATGCAAACAATTCATCACTATGTATATAATAACCATAAGCATTTTTCTAGATTGATCCATAATATCGTTTAGAACATGGAGATATAATGACATATGGGATATGACGAGATTTGTAATGAGTGAAAAGTGAATTTATGACAGGGAAAGTATGACTACTGTTCTAAACACAAAACAAATCTTTAACCCCAAATACATCTTATATACTCATATCATCACCTTCTTCTAATTGCAAATCTCATCAATTCTGCATATAATCCTCATTCGAAAATTTGTCTCATAAAATCCTTTGAACCATCAAATTTCTAGTGAGAATCAGGACAAGGGAATAAATAAAATGATTCGGGAATAATGAGGGGATTATAATTAGCGTAAAGTGGAAATAATTAATGGGAAATGTAAATGGTCAATGTCCTTTTATTATTTTTTTCAACATCAATTATCATAATTGATCCCATGTTTGAACCTTTTTCTTATATTCTCTAGAATTTTTTTTGTCAAAACATATTAACAGAATCCCCCAAATTCTTCTTATCGCAATGTTTTAATCCTTCAAACAATACCCATTTGAATTCCGTTCTATCAAAAAATTTAATCCATTAAATTCATCATTAGGACAGATTGAATCCAATATCAAGGTAACAGAGAACAATAAGACTTTACTAATAGTTTTTATCATTGTCACATCTAAGCTTTGTAGAATGTTGAACTCTAAGCATTATTGAAACATTGAGTTTTTCAAAAGGATTATACCGACCAAGCAATCCCAATAACATGTTGCTGGAAACTCATAAAAATGAACTTGCAGAGATAAATATGAACAAACAAGTCATGGAATGATATTTGAGTCAAGGGACCCATACGGGTTTTGTAATAACACTCAAGTTTACCCATTTCCAGAATAAACAATTTGAAGCAAGGAGAAAAGTGAAACCCTTTTTTTGAACCAAAAACCCATTTTTTTTCAGGTAGTTCAAAACCATGTACAACTAAATGAGGAAAATCAAAACTGTTCAAAGGTTCACAATATTTTCAAGTCGAAATGGGAGGTTGACGACATAACTCCTCTTAACATGGTTATAATGAAAAAATAGAGAAATATGAGCTACAACCATGATAAACTACACCTAAACGAACCCACATGCATTCATTGTTGTTGGGGTTCGAAACCAATGAAATGCCACAACACTTATCACAACCAATTTAATGCATATTTCCATAAGCCAAAAAACAACAAGAGTTAAAAATGGGAGTGCTGACAGTATTTATTCCAAATTCTTTTATTCTATTTCAAAATCAAAACTCGTAATGAGCACAAAATGAACCCATGGTGCACAATAGGGAACCATAATCTCACAAATCCCAAACAAGTAGCATAAACAATGTTCATCACTGACAATAACCTAGTTTAAATTCCATTCTTCTTCTAAAATGAAATTGTACAAAACCCAGGTCGTGAACTTCATTTGCATTCAAACTCTATTTTTTAATTCCATTATGATCTCAAACAACCCCCCAAAAATAGTTGTTCATATACCCATATCAAACAGAGAGGCATATTCATAGCACACATACAACATGAAAACAAATGAGCCAATATCCCAATTTTATTAGAGCAAGAGTGAAATATTGATGCTAGAAGAGTCAAAGAGCTCCATACCTGTTGAAATTTTCCCAAAATCCACGAAGGAAGCAACCTCGAATCTCAAAAAACCATCGAAAAATATGAAACCATAGTTAACAACAAGGACGAGCTCCCAAGAAAATGACTATATGAAAAGGTAGTATACTAGTGGAGAGAAATGAGCATGATTCATTTACTTCACAACGTTTCAACCATCAACCAACCCACAAATTATTAATTGCATCCAACAAAAACTTACATGGTGGAGAACACTCAGTTCCAATTCAAATCAAACCTCATGCCATACATCAAACCATCAACTTCACCATTTTGATATGTATCCCATACTCACAAACGATTAGGAACATTGTTGTTTTTAAAAGAAATTGAATTATATAAAACATCAAGTAACATGAAGTGTGGCATATGTGACTTGCATTGTAACTTGAGTTCATTTGTGCTTATGTGTGATGACCCTAACATAACTTTGGAACCTTTATATGACATTGTTGGTGATATATAATAAATAAAACTTGACCAACCCCTTTTTTAACATATTTTATTCATATAATAACACATCTTGCATCTTGTATGCAACATGATTTTTCTTGGAGGTTCCGTTATTTTATTTTTGACGGATAACACATCATTAAAAATGAAATATGAGGTTGGAGACATCATTAATTACCATTGCAAAGCCATTTTGTGTATGTGAGAACATCAAACTTCGATCAGACCACAACATTTTTGTGAAAGTAATATGTCTAGAAAGAAAAAGGACGAAATCTATTTATTACGCTTTTCTCCTAAGGGGTCCCACCTATTAATTATATAATAGTATAAATATAATGTATAGCAAATATTTGTAGACAAGATTATCGTTGCGCTTTTATGCGTCAACAAGGTGTTATCACACAATTTGTACTTGTTTAAGGCCAAGACAAGTAATTCAAATTAGCGTAACTACAAGATAACCCACCACTGTCACCTTAGTAGGAAATCTCCACGTTTTAGGGATGGATGAGATCCAGCCCAGGGGAGGCATCCCCAATAACTTCAATGGATTGAATAGAAAGGATATGGTCAAGCTTGGAGGTCCCTCTCACTGGTTACCTAAGTCAAATGTCGATGTCCGTAAAATTGAGGCAAAGAGAGGTGTTTTCGGTACTTTCCTGGAACACAAACAATATAGCATATATATATNTGGATTGAATAGAAAGGATATGGTCAAGCTTGGAGGTCCCTCTCACTGGTTACCTAAGTCAAATGTCGATGTCCGTAAAATTGAGGCAAAGAGAGGTGTTTTCGGTACTTTCCTGGAACACAAACAATATAGCATATATATATATATATATATATATACACTTTCCAAGTACCAATATAATAATATATCTCAATAGACAACAAACAATGAAAATATATGATGGCTGAGGTAGAATTGCATCTAGATGATGATTTATAACAACAATTAGTATTTTGTAACAATCACAAGAAATATAGATCAAAATTGCATGATAAGACAATGAAAAACCACCATTTATCCAATATATCGATTAACACTTCGAGCAATTTTGAGTATGTTAGCTATGAGTTAGACTGGATTATGCAGAAAATTGCAACAATTAGTATGGTTGTTACACAGATTTGCAACAACAACAAGTTAGTTAGTGAATTAGATTAAACTAGGTTTAAGAGAAGTTAGTAAAATCTTTAGAGAGTAGATTTGAGAGTTTATTTGATCAATTCCTTCACAAGAGAGCAAATAGACAAGTTTCTTATGGGCTATGGAGTCATTTACAACACCAAAAAGTATTTGGAGGAATAATTATAATAATGTCCTAAGGATGATGAGGTGAAGTTTGAGGTGCTAGCACTTTAGGGCCTCAAACTTCAAACTTCAAAAGATGAATTTTCTAGAGAGCAAGCACTTTTGGGCTCTAGTGAATTCTTCTTCCTTATTAGACTCTTAAAATCTATAGCAACAAGTTTCTAGAACAAGGCTTCTAAAGTGTTATCACTTTAGGGCTTTAGAAGCTTACCCTAGACAAGATTCTCTTGACAGTTTAACAAGTGAAAAGATATAGAGAGAGGAATAAACACCTTCTGTTCCTTTTCTATGGTTTAAAGCAAGCAATTTCATAATATTCAATTTGAATAAGTAAAATTTACCATAAACATTCAAAGCATGAAATGAAAATTGCAGATTTTACTTACTTCACCAAGAATAATCAACATAAAACCCTAGTTTGCAGAAAATTCCACCATAAATCATCCAAGAAGCATCCAAAATGTGTTCTCCAAGAAGTGCGCATAAGCAAAATATTCCAAGTATGCCAAAGTGGGAAAAAATTTCAGTCCTACATCTCTTGTGTGAGGAAGAGTTATGATACAAATGAATTGGCAAGGTCTCTATTTATATGAGACATTGAGAAATATAATTTTAAAATGTAAATGAAAAAATAGAAGGGTCGACCATAAAAAATGCCCTTATTTAACTTAAAATTCATTTTTTTACATAAAATGAATTCTAGTATGTGTTAGAAAAACAGGATTGCGAAGCAATAAAATAAAACAAATGCAGAAATAAAACATAGAAGGTACACAATACAATAGAGACACAAATATATGTGGTTCACCCAGTGCGGGCTACGTCCACCAGAGAAATTTCCAAGTCCTTCCTTTTTATTATCCAAAAAACTGAAGGGATACAACCTACATCATGCCCATTGTAACTTCCTCTTCTTTCTCTCATAGTATCCTCTTTCAGAATACAATAGTCACACACATACACATGAACAATACAATTCTCTCATAAAAGAGGGTTTCCTTCTAGGGAAAAATTCCCTAAAATAACTTCTACCATCATATATGCGACCTTATAATGAACAATCCAGATTGGCTACAATCGTTGTCCCCCCTGGACCCCCCTTGGTGAAATTTGTGGGGGAGAAATCCCCTCCACACCCCCGTTAGGGAATGAGGTCCAAGCACGGCTGAAACAAACCTTTGAATCAAGAAGATAATCAAGCTCCACAACCAACAATATGGTGATGTCACCCCTTCCTAAGGTGACATTAAGCCACTCATTGGGATGCTAAGCTAGAAAAGGTGCAATGTTGGGCCTCCAAAGTTCAAACATCATGAAACATGTTCCAAAAGTCCTATCATAGTCTTCCCTCATCAAAGCATCACCTCCACCAAGCCCTAAATGACATCATGGGATAGTAGGGTGACGTCCAAGCCTCCAAAGTCTAGCATCCAAGTGGAAGGAGGTAAGGGCTTGTCTACTATTCATGCCTCAGTGCCTCCAGAGGAAATTATCTCTTTCTTCAATGTGAAAAGGGTGATCACAAGTCTGCCCTAGACGCGGGGTTACTACATCCATCCTTAGGCTCTAAAGTCCCCATGAAGGTCCGAACAAAGTCATATCCTCATGAATACCTATCCATTGGGGAAGGTCCTTCTGAGACAAACATATACAACCTCCAAGAGTCCATAAGTCACAAGGATGATTCCAAGTAAACCACATATAATAATTGAACCACCCAAACATGTGCATCAAACCCCCCTTTTCAAACTAAACAAGTGCTCAAAGACCTTATACAATTTGTCAAATTTAGGTGTGGGAGGGGTGTCAAGGGAAACCCATGTAATTCATGTGTGAGAACGAGGTGGAGTGGGGTAAGACTTATGTGCATGGGGTTCATGACATAAATGGGTTCATATTGTCTCATTTATGGGTGCTTTTGTAGAGGGTGTGATGCCCTTCATCCACGATGCACCATTTTTTCAAGCCCCTTTTTTCCATTAATTGATTAAAGTACAAAACAATTGGGTACTATAAGACATGGAAAGAAAAGAGTACTACAATCTCACTTGAAGCTTAGTACACCTAGTTCCATAAGCATGGAAAGAAAAATACACCACATAAATGCACCTCCTCGATAAGTGGGACATCTATATAATGTGAGTTTGCTTTTGCAGGTATTTCAATTATTTTAGGAGAGATGCTTCATTTTTATCAAGTCCTATTGGGAGAGAATCTAGAAGGTTTATGATTGTATTTTATCATTTTCTAGATACCTTTCCCTCTAGGCCTTCAACCCCTTCTACCCTTGAAATGAGGTACAATCCCTTCTTGGGTCAGTGCACATGAAAACCCAAAAGATGAAGAGATGAAATGGAAGAAGTATGGAAAGTGATAAGTATGATTGGGGCCGGTATGATGACTCTTCAAGGACCCCCCCGATAGTACCCCATTCTCGAGGGTGACCAACTTACGAGAATGATGACACACACCAGGGTTAAATAAGGTAAAATGTATAATTTCCAAGGAAATGTTATGTAATCAAGAAAGTATTATTTGCAACATATTCAATTGCTTCAATTATTAGAGTGAAACTTACCATGATACCATAATTATTACCTCATGAATCAAGACATGTTGTCCTTTGGGGCTAGGCTGATGTGATGGATGATGCTCTGCTGCTGACAATGTATGGTGATATATAAATTAATAGGAGGGGCCTTGCGGGGATATGCTAGTCAATTTGTCTCTTGGCGCTCCATGTTTGCTACCTGTGGGACTCTATAAATGATCTCCTTAGCTACCCCTAGTCTGAGGGGGTAACATGAGGCACAAAAAGTAGTAGACTATACATATGTGGAATAAAGGACGAAAAAGGGAAGGATGAGAAGATAAATTTCTTTCAAGTTGTCATGGTAGTTATTTATATGGAAAACCTTTTTATGGCTAAGAGTGGGCTTCTAAGGCCTAATGAACACATTGTTTTCATTAATATGTTTTCTTCATGTGCAGGTGTGATAAAAGAGATATTGAAGATGAAAATTGAAGAGTTGAGTACTGAAGATACTTCAAATATGCATAAGCAATTGTTATGCTTTTATTATAATTTTTTTCAAGAGGAAATCAAGTTTCAAGATGAAAGCACCAAAACACGATTAAGAGGAAAACCATGTCTAGATCCAACAAGAAAACCTTGGGATCCAGGAGGAGAAACCATTTTATTTTGCAGATGCACCTGAAATTATTTTCACATTTTCGAGTAAAAACTACATAAATGAAAACAACATTAAAAGAACTCATGGGCATGAGTCTATGAAATTTTTTTATTCCTTGGGAGTATAATGTAGGAGCATCATGTACAACTGTAATTTTACCAAGTTTTTTAATAGGTTCCAGAGGGTTTCTGGAATGGACCACATAGGGGGGATTTTGTTTTCCTAAAATGCCACTTAATGTAACAAATTTTCTATTTGAGTTAAATAAGTTGAGTTTGTTAGTATTTTATCTAAGTTTGGAGGACATAAATCCATCTTTGAGGATTCTATTCATTCTCCTCTGTAAATCTATATAAATGAACTATTGTAGGCATGAAAACACATAGATGAGTGAGAGGAATTTAGGTCAGAATTAAGAAGAGAGCATGCAAGGTGTGTTTATTGTATGTAATAGAGAAGGATATTAAGGTTTTTAATAAAATAGAGGTTGTAGACCCATTTTACTGTATGATATTCTCCTTTCTTTGATGATTTCCATTGAAGATTTGTACATGCAATATGATCGTGTGTTTATTTTTATTTTTTTATGTTGGATCCTTGATATCCCTATAAATGTATGCATTATTATTGATATGGGGTTGAGATCCAGAGTGTAGATCTTAGTCTTAATTGATGGAGAATTTGAGAGTGAGTGTGAGTCTATTTTAGTCCGGTGGAATGAGATCATGAGAGACAAATTTCCTATGAACTTTGTAAGGGAACATGACTATTTGAAGTGTGAAGCTAGTAGAAGAAGATGAATTTGGTAACATATGAAGGAAAAACCCATGAGCATAGGTAACGAGGAGCAGGACATTTGGTCTCATCGTGAGTGATTGATCAAGAATACCAGTGGATATCGAAATTGAGATCAAACCTATGCATTAGAGTTAACAAAACAAGGAGATTAATGCCGAGATTAAGGTCGAGGAGACCAATATTAAAGTCTTGAACAAAGAAATAAAATATTATGAGGAGTACAAATAGACCAACCTTAAATCTATATAAAAAAGTATTTATTCCCTATGGTGGCCGGTTGAAAGAACATGTAGTCGAAGGGGAAATATGTGGTCGAGAGAACCTCAAACAATGCATTTCTATTGTGTGTTGGGGTCGGTGGTCGGTGTTCCTGGTGGGTGTTGTCCCTATAGATTTTAACCTTGTACAATATTTTACTGCAAATATATTTTCAATAAAATAACATAAAATATACAATGACAAATACACACATTAAAAAGAGATTTTTCCCATAGAATCCCAAACCAAAAAAACCAACATATTCTATATTCATTCATAGTGGTACATTGTTTACAATACAATATACATATAGGAGCCAAGGACATCCAAAAACCTAACCCAATGACCTGGATTAGTCAACAAACCTAATTACTTAACCGAAAATAGAAAACCATTGGCAAAAACCATGTGCTGAAAAACCTCCCAACAATGGACACGAAAAATGAGGAAAAAATGTGACACGTTTCCAGTGGAAAAATAATTTTCTCGGAGGTGCTTCACCCAAACCCCTGTGCAGGGGGGGTATCTCCCCCCTGAAACCCCCCAAGGGGGGGCCTCACATCCCCCCTCAAACCCCCTTGTGTGCCCGACGCAACGTAGCAGACACTAGAGCTAGTCGTGCAAAGAATATAACACATACCCAACATTATCCCACTTGTTGTTTTCTTTTCATACATGGGATTACATGGTTAGATAGTTAACAATCCATGGAAACAATTCCAATGGATCGTCTACACCAAGAGAAATTCTCAGTGCTCACATATTTTTTTAATGAATCTGAAACATTTTTCAAAGTGTCCACCTTCATCAACAACACTTTCTTTTCTTCAACCACGTCTTTCACAAAGTGATATTGAATATAAATATGCTTTGTCTTTGAATGATAAGTTGGGTTCTTTGCCAAAAAAATTTCACTCTAACTGTCACAATCTATCCTTACAACTTGTTGTATCAACCCAATACCCGAACATAATCTTTGTAACCATACTGCTTCCTTACTTGCATGAGTGGCTACCATGTATTCAATTTCTGTACTTAAAAGTGCCACTACAACCTATCTTTTTCTCATCCAACTGATTTCTCCTCCAAATAAGTTAAACACATACCCGCTTGTATATCTCCTACGATCTAGATCTCTAGCCCAATATGCATCCACAAAGCTATGTATGTCCAACACTCTGTCCAATCCTGGTCTTCCTTGGTAGCACAATCCACAGCTAGCACTGAGCAGTGTCGCACAAATACCTGAAAACCCTTTTTACTATTGTCCAATGATTCTTCCCTGGTTTAGACATATACCTTCTCAAAACTCCCACAGCATGTGCAATGTCCGGTCTAGTACAGAGCATTGCATACATCAAACTTCCAACTACATTGGCATATGGAACATGAGAAATTTCCTCCTCCTCTTCCCATGTCTTGGGACAATGATCCCCAGATAAATTTACACCAACAGGAATAGGGACCTTGACTGTTTTACATTCCTGCATATGAAACCTATGCAATATTGTTTCGACATATTTTATCTGTTTTAACCAAAGTTTCCTCTTTTTTGATCTCTTTTAATTTCCATGCCCAAAATGAAATTTGAAGCACCGATATCCTTCATGTCAAATTTAGAGGACAACTGAGTTTTCACATCCTAGATAATATCCTTGTTGTTTCCTATCAACATCATGTCATCCACATACAAGACCAAATAAATCAAATGATCACCAATTAATTTAAAATGCACACAATGATCCTCTTTGCTTCTTGTGAAGCCAAGTCCCAACATATAAGTATCAAATTTTTGATACTATATCCTTGGTGATTGTTTTAAACCATACAAGGAATTTTTTAGCTTGCATACCATCTCCTTCTTTCCCTTCACAACAAATCCTTCTGGATGCTTCATACAAATTTATTCTTCTAGATCCCCATGTAGGAATGATGTCTTCACATCCATCTATTCTACTTCAAAATCAAATGCAACAACAAAAAATAAAATAAATATTATAGAAGTTAACTTGGCAACATGAGAAAAAATCTCACCAAAATCAATTCCCTCAACCTGGGAATAACCCTTTGCTACTAACTGAGCTTTGTATTTCTCCACTTTTCCTTCTACATTCATCTTCTTTTTAAATACCCATTTGTTTCCAATGGGATTTCTTCCAGTTGGAAACTCCATTAGATCCCAAGCCTCATTCTTATCCAATGTTTCCATTACTTCATCCATGGCCTTTTCCCATAGTTTTCCATCCTCTGAATCCATTGCTTCTGTGACAGTTCTAGGATCGCCATCGATAATAGACAAAAAAAAAATTGAACAGAAATAAGATGGATTATACCTTTCTGGTAGTCTTCTTTC
This sequence comes from Picea engelmannii, assembly GCA_009831015.1. Taxonomy (NCBI): domain Eukaryota; kingdom Viridiplantae; phylum Streptophyta; class Pinopsida; order Pinales; family Pinaceae; genus Picea; species Picea engelmannii. The sequence goes on along the minus strand of ML785100.1, from coordinate 164,058 downwards.
TTGAACCGATCTCCTCAATACTGGAGTATGAGGATCTTCTTCTTATGATTCATGTTCTTCTGTAGAGTTTGATTCATCATCCTTTAAATCAAACTCTATTTTCTATG
>ML785100.1:113458-148972 GCA_009831015.1 Picea engelmannii | reverse complement strand
CTAAACCATCACTCCTTAAAATTTACCAAATAGTGTTTACATTCTTTCTATTATTTGCAAATTAAATCAAATATGTTGTATTTTCATCACCTTTAGAAAGCCATAAGCCTCCCTCTCAACTAGTAACTTCCTTTTATTTTATTATATATATTACTTCATTCTTAAAACAATCATCAGGAAAAACTTCCATCTACCTATTATAAATCTCCTCAAGTTGAGATTCCATAGATATCAGGTTGTGTTCATCCTTCTTCCAAGAAAAGTCCCTATTTTTACAAGATATACCCTATTTTTACTAGATATACCTTTTTATATCCCCCAATACATATAATCTCCCTTGTACCTTGCATCCCCCGCTCCCCCCAACACTACCTACAATATATTGACTCTATTTTTCACAATTTTAAAACCCCCCTTTATGAATGAACGTGATATGATATTGGTCAACAAGGTGAAGCCCCCATGGTGTGCCCAATATATTGTAGTTTGTTTTTCCCTTTTTAAATTTTCTTCAAAATGAATACAAGATGACTCTTTGAGAGTCCAATTAAAGATAACTCACTTCCCCATAATACGACTAAAAAAATCATCATCTTCTACCTAATAATGGTTGAATTTGAAAGGATTAGGAGGCTTCCTTCCTGCTTTTTCTAATTCCAAGAATACAAGAAGATGATATAAATCACCACCTACACCAACCCATTGTATTATCCCATTCTAGTCATCTAATCAGAAATAATTCATAAGAAATATGTCAAGTTTCTTTGCAATTATGTCCTCTCCAACCCTCATGTTTCTCTAGGTCAGACTCAACTTATCATTTTCTTTTCCATATAAACTCACATCTTCCATATCTTTAAGAAATAATGAAATAAGAAATCTACATAAGTAGAAAGTCCCAATATCTCATCCCTTCCAATTTAGGTCACCTCCTATGATGAATCTCCTTTGTATAAGAACTTGATTGTAAAAAACATATCTCAATATTCCACTCTATCAACACATGGTCCATAAATGTTCAAGATAGTGACCTCCTCACTTATTTCTTGAGAATATAATACTACACCCAATCCTAAGTCAAAATACATATCCGTAGGGCACTTAAACCATATTCTCCTTCACTTAGATACTAAACCCATAGAATGATCTAAGGAGTTTGCATAGATTACTAATAATTCCCCCCCCTTATCCCATGGTTTCTTGAAGTAGAACAATATCAAACTTGTGGACTTCTATAAGTCTTCACAAGGATTGTTTTTTCAAGCTAATCCCTATCCCTTGGATGTTTAGATTCAAAAAAATAATGAGGCACATTCCATAGGGGCATGGTAAACTCGAAGAAACCCCTTAATAAAACTTTTCTTCCCAGACTTAATTTCCTTCCAAGCCTTTTCTTGTGCAAGGGACAAATTAGACTTTATTCTCCTCCTAGTTCCTGCTAAAAACTTTACAAACTCCCATAACCAAACCAATACAATCCCTTGTTTAAGGGTTCCAAATCCATCGTATCTATACCTTAAATCATATTTGGAAGAGATCTCATAAGCACTCTCCCCTTCGATCGAGGAAGTACAAAGGTCACATGAAAGGCCTCTACATCAACTAGAATTTAAGGAGTTTTTGCGCACATCCGCTCCTATTATTGGCCCATTATTAATAGTCAAAATATACTCCTTTATGACCCCTATGTTACTAAAAATTCCTCCCCAACCATCTCCACCAAATTGATATACACCCACAACATACCTAAACCCTATATTGAAGCCCTTATTTGATAAATTTAATTAATTTAAAGAGGAAGGATCATTTATAAACTTACCATTTCCACATAAGCCTTTTCCTATAGTGATAAGTCCTCATTTTTCCAGTAACCCTTGCTTAGGAATCATATGACCATTCACCTAAGGAGACAGGGTAAGATCTCCAAACCACTGCTTTGAACCCCAAATCTCCAAATGTTTGTTAACCCCCTTCAAGGAAACATCTTCTCCAATCTCCACAACCCCCTCCTAAGAATTAATCCTATAAACTATATTATTGGAACAAGTATCTAAACAAATCCCTTCTCAACAACCTTTGAACCATCCTTCTTAACCTATAATTTTCAACTAAATTATAGGTCACAATTCATTGTCAAATGACCATATCTATGACACCTCATACATTGGAATGGGATCCTAGAATAGTCCAATATTTGACAATGTGTAATAGCTCATTTTTAAAGAACCATCTTAGCAACCAAGCTCTCCTAGATGTCCAAACCCACTAGGATCCATGTAATGGTCATGACACCAAAGTAAAAATAACTCATATCCATTTTGATGAAGGAGCTTAAATTGTTCCCAGTCTCTAAAAGGGCTTCAATAGACCACAATTTGAGTGATAAACTTGGGAGCTTAAATCACATAGGCATACTACTTATTTTCTCTAGCTTCACATAAAAAAAAGGGTCTCCATTTTTTGAGTGAGAGTGGAGTAGAATCCCATTTTCAATGGGTCTTCAATATTTTCTCCACTTTTGAAGCCAACTATAATATAAATGCCATCCATCATCTGACCAATATGAAAATTTGAGGTTAATAACCTAAATTCATCTCCCATTCAAAGTGTATCCACTCCTTTAATGATTTATCACTCATATTCCTTCCATGAAACCTTCTAACTAATGCTAACAAAGATAGAATCATTGCATGATGCATATTCACGTCATCTCCTAGTACTAATTTCACCAAAACCCCTTTCTATTTTACACACCTCTTTCCTTGATTTTTAACATTGGCCTCACCAACTCTTCTCTTTTCAGAGCTATCACATCCTCCATTTGCAATAACCTCATTCTGAATCTTCCACCTTACATTATCCCTCGAAGACACTTCACTTAAACAATATGCATCCCCCCTATTTAGTGAAACTTCCATACCTCTCAATGGTGTTGAGGATTTCATCTCTAGATCCTCATCAAGAAAAATATGTGGATAAGAAAATGAATACCAAGGAAAATAATGCATAGTGGAAGGAATGCAACTATCAACCCTAGATTTCTAATAGGACTAAGGGATTACACCCTCATCAAAACCTTTGAATAATTCACTAATAAAATTTTTACTACCCCCATCAAATCCAAGAGTAGGACCCATACCTTTGACATGCTGCATCCGCTATGCCACCTTGAATCTAAATGACCTTCACCATCCGTACTAGACAATATCTATTGATATGGATTCTCCTTTGCATGAGTCCACTAACAATGATGCCAATATGGTGTTAAAATTTTGGTAATGCTCGTTTAACCATAGACAATGTTACATCATTTTCACCCAACCATATGCACTTACACATGCCACCCCTGAGAAAAATAACCTTTTCTTAGATATATTATGTACACGAAGCAAGTCCTCTAGAACCAATAGATAAACCCTAACCAAAAATACCAATACTACTTCGACAACAAAAAAATATCAAGAGAGTGTACCTCTACCAATAGAATCATACCTTTACCAAGAGAAGTGCACAATAGAGCTACCAAAAAGAATGATATTACACCAAAACAACTATTGCACTACCCTCTCCAGACTTGCGCCTCCTTCTGCTACAATTACTGCTCCTTAAACTTGCGCACTTGTTGAGTGAGTGAGTGTGTGTTCAAATGAGGAGTGCCTAGCCTCTGTTTATACTGGTCTTCCAATGTGTCTTTTCATGTGGGTCCGACCTCACTTTCTAGAGCCTTCTATTTAATTTATTATTAATATTCTTGGGTCGACTTCTCTTCTAGTGTATTCCACATTTGTTTAATGGTTCTCTTGCCTCTGGAATATTCTATTATAAGTACAAAGGTTATATTGGAGGTTAATACCTCCCACATCTACCGAAACATCAACACTCCCTCTTAGCTAGGGAGGTATTAACTATGATGTTCTTCATGTAATGCTCTCAATCACATCCATCCATCTCACATGGCATGGGAAAGGATCACATGGTCTTGCAGACTAGTCTATAGGTGGCATCACCACAACTACACATGATATCTCATGATAAAAAAAATCATGTCACAAGTATCACCATCATAGCCAAATAAGCTCTGTCATAGTCACACACAAACTATCTGATGAATCGATACATCATTGTCACTATCATAGCCATATATTGGCTCTGTCATAGTCACACATAGACTATTTGATGGTCATGTCACAGTCATGCATCTGGGGTCTCATCAACACATGTAGCATCTCTCTAGTGGGAACAACCTTGTTTTCCTCTCAGAGCTTATGAGTATCGATGTACTTTCAAACCTTATATCATTACAAGACTTCATCTAGCTCACTCAAAGCTAGGAAACTAGTGAGCTCACTCAGAACTACGCTACTACCCAATCCACACAAAGTCTAGGAAATTTATCAGTTTGATTCAGTTCACACACAGAACTGCGCTACTACCCAATCCTTACAAAGTCTGGGAAATTTATCTATTAGAAAGATAGGAACGCAAAGCAATAAAATAAAAACAAATGCGGAAATAGACACAGCTGAAAACAAAGACTTATGAAACAGGAAGATAATCAGTCTCCACAAACAAAAATCTCTGTAACGTCCCCGACCATCCATGCCGGGCCACGCTACGCCAAATAACTCTTACTATTCTCTCTGCGGAACATACTGTAACATACCCAGTATCCAACTAAGCTATGCCACATAACTTTTTCGAATTGCATGCAATTAAGATACATACACACATAACTCTTGTAGAAGCATTGTATATAAAACATGAACATATAAATACATCTATAAATACACACATTCACACTGAAATAACAATAAACATATACATGCAACATATACAGGAAATACCCATAAAAATAAACATGTAAATAACAATGCAACATGTAAATTTATCACACAATTGACACTTATATTGGTAATAATGTCACCAACTGCATGCAGACCATCCACGAACCTCCTAGACTTAGACCACATTGTTCATCACTCTCAACAGTGAGTCACCCCCGAGTTGGGACTAAACTCCACCTAGGGTAAAGGGATTCCTAACCAAGCTAAAGGCTCATAGACAACATGAAAGATTCTATCTTAGGTTCTCACTCAACTGAAAGCCTACAATCCCTTATTCCCCACATGCTTGTCCCACCCTAGGAAGTGTGCCCCTTCTTTTCTCAATAGTCCCTCGGTTGTCCCACTTCCCTTCCAGGGCTTCAGCAATAGGATGGACAGGAAGTCTCAGAGCTTTGCAACTGTAGTTTAGCACCTTCAGGAAATCAATTCCCTAACAATTCTCTCATCCAGAGAGAAATTTATCACGGGCCTGAAAACCTGCCTCTTCAGTGTCCCATGGGCCTAACAACCCGCTTCTTCAGTCCAACTCCCAAGCTGACAGATACACAAATAGATATGGCTCCTGATACTGGTTCAGGTACAGTGATAGGAATGTATGAAGGATAACTGACTGCGTGGGTGAAATGGTCATGGAATCATGGATGGATGATCGATGGAATGATGGAAATAATGATAGAAAAGATGATAGGAAATGAACTAAGTCCCAACAATATGTATGCATGTCCCCAACTTGACACTTGTTATGTTGGGAGCTACTTTGGCCCACTTGTACCCAACTTTAGAACTTAGGATAAAATAATTACCCATACTTTATATTTAAGAAATATCAATATAATATTCCTTTTTGGCTTAAGCTCCCTATCTTAGCCCCTTTCCTTAACTTAGCCCATCCCTTTCCCTAACCAGTGGAGTTCAGTCCCCCTTCTCTTTTACCGTGGTCGGTCTGTGTGCAACAATGTATTTTATATTAATTACGAGACATATACAAAAATAGGCGCACTTTCCTTTAACATCTAGGCTCTCCAGCCTAATCCAAGGATAAGCACCCTACATTATAACAAATGGCTCACCAACCTATAAAACATACCATATACACAAAGGCTTATTGGACTCATAATCTTGCACACTTAAGATGTTTCACGCGGTATCATGGAATGTGCACACTTCCTCATTTTACTGCGCAGTACATGCACGCACTATGCCATGAAAGGTGCATACAAAATGATGTCAGACAACTCACCATCTTAAGTACATTTGCATTTACATTTACAATTGGATTCGGCCTTAGGGATATTACAATCCCCTCCCCTTATTTATGCACTGTCCTCAATGCATCATGTACCCATGTACCACAACATTTCAAAAATCCTCAAAAAGATATGGGTATTCTGCTCGCATTGCATCCTCATGTTCCCAAGTAGCGTCCTCAGGACCATACTAGGTCCATTGGACCTTTACAATCCCTATGGCTTGATTCCGGAGCTGTTTGATTTTCCTGTCCAGAATGCATACCAGATGCACTTGGAAAGCGCCTTCTTGTTCCACATGAATCACATTTCAATCAATAACATGATTAGCATCAAGTATATATTTCTTGAGAAAAGATACATGGAATACATTATGAACAGACATAGATGCAGGCAATGAAATCATATAAGCAATTGGAACAATCCTCTCTAGGATTTTAAACGGCCCACAATAGCGTGATGCCAACTTTGAACAATTTCCCAACTTCAAGAAACTTATGTTGGCTTTCACTTTCAAGAATACATGATCACCCACTTTAAATTCCCAGTGATTTCTGCCCTTATCAACATAAATTTTCTGCCTGTCTTGGGAAGCCTTTAAATTTTATTTTATTTTTATCATTTGATCCTCCATTTTCCTGAGAAAATATGGTCCAACCACTGCTATGTCTGATGGGTTATCCCAACTTACCGGTGTGTTGCAATTTCTACCATAAAGTGCATCAAATGGGCTCATCTTTAGAGATGCTTGGTACCCATTGTTATAAGAAAACTTTACCAAGTGTAGGTAGTCTTCCCATTTTGATGGTTTATCCATCACATACATTCTCAACATATCTTCAATCACTTGATTCACCCTCTCTGTTTGTCCATCTGATTCTGGATGATAAGTTGTACTAAAATTCAAATTTGTTCCAAATCCATTAAATAATCCCTTCCAAAATTTTGAGGTAAATTTTGGATCTCTTTTAGACACAATTGTCTTGGGTATTCCATATAATCTAGTAATTTCTCTCATATAAACATCAACAATGTTCACTGCCTTGTGAGTGAGCTTAACTGGGACAAAATGGGCAGCTTTAGTAAGCTTATCCACCACTACCATGATAGAATCATGTTGCTTGTTTGTTCTGGGAAGTTTAGTGATGAAGTCCATTGTTACAACTTCCCATTTCCACTCAGGAATGGGTAATGGATGTAGCAAACCAACAGGGTGTCTATGCTCATCCTTTACTTTTTGACATTCTAAACATCTGGCAATAAAATCAACAACCTCTTTCTTCATTCCTGGCCAATAATATTGGCTTTTGACAACTGCAATAGTTTTCTGATATCCTGAGTGCCCATCATAAGGCACATTATGCATTTCTCTCAATATCATATTTTTCAATTCATTAGAATTTGGTACATAAATTCTTCCCCTGTACATGAGAATTTCATCATTATCTAGCTTGTAATCTTCAATTTTCTGTTGCAAATTACCTTGTTGTAATTTTGCCACTAATTCTTTGTATTGCAAATCTGATTTGGAAGCCTCTGAAATTCTGTCTTTCAAATCTGATTGGTACATACTAATGTTGTAGCATGCATTTCATGCACTCTTTTTCTGAGTGCATCAACCACTTTGTTCTCTTTCCCCTTGATATGCTTTATATCAAAGTCATATTCACTTAGAAATTCTAACCATCTCCTTTTCTTAGCATTTAGAGTTGGCTGATCAAATAAATATTTCAGACCATTGTGGTCTATCCTGAGCTCAAACCTTTTCCCCATGAGATATTGTCTCCATTTCCTCAACGCATGCACTATGGCTGCCAACTCCAAATCATGAGTGGCATAGTTTACTTCATGCTCCTTCAACTTCCTTGATTCATAACATACAACAAACCCATTTTGACTGAGGACTCCGCCAATTCCTTCCTTACATGCATCTGTGCATACAATGAAGTCTTCATTTGGGTCTACAATCCTTAGTATTGGAGCACTTGTTAATAATTGTTTCAAGCGTTCAAAACTCTTTTCACATTTCAATGTCCACTGAAACTTCACACCCTTTCTTTGCAAAGAAGTGATTGGGTGTGCAATCTTTGAAAATCCTTCAATAAATCTCCTATAGTAGCCTGTAAGGCCCATGAATCATCTCACCTTTGACACATTCTTTGACACTGACCAATCTCTAATGGCTTCTATATTCTCAGGATCCACTGCTATCCCATCCTTTGAAATGATATGTCCCAAATAATGAATTTTCTTTTGATAAAATGAGCACTTGCTATATTTTTCATACAACTGATGATACCTTAATAATTGCAAAACCATCCTCAAATGATTCTCATGCTCTTATTCTGACTTGGAATATACCAGAATGTCATCCAAAAAGACAATGACAAACTTGTCTAAATATTCTCGGAAAACACCATTCATTAAGCACATGAAAACAACTGGTGCATTTGACAACCCAAATGGTACCACTATGAACTCATAATGACCATACCTTGTGCTAAAGGCGGTCTTGCTGATGTATTCCTCTTTGATCCTTACCTGATGGTATCCTGATCTAAGATCTATCTTTGAAAATATCTTTGCATCCTTCAATTGGTCAAAAATATCATCAATCCTTGGCAGAGGATACTTGTTCTTAACAGTTACTTTATTCAACTGTTTGAAATCAATGCACAATCTTAATGTTCCATCTTTCTTCTTCACAAAAAAGACTGGGGCACCCCAAGGTGACACACTTGGGAGTATATACCCCTTCTTCAAAATTTCTTCAAGCTGCATTTGCAACTCCTTCAACTTTGGTGTACTCATTCTGTAAGGAGTCTGTGAAACTGAAGCTGCTCCAGGCATTATATTTATAGAGAAATCAATGTCTCTCTTTGGGGGTAGTCCTGGTATGTCCTTGAACATATCTTCAAATTCTTCCAAGACTGTACGATCTTCCAAATTTGGCACCTTATCTCTAGGTGTCTCTTCCATATGGACTACAAATATTTGACACCCTTTTCTGTAACATTTCTTCAACTGCAATGCTGAAATCTCTTTGATGGTTACTACCCTAGGAATTCCTTGCACCTTCCTTAGGGTCCCTTCCTCATCCAAGCAAGTAAATGTCTTGTTATGACAGTCCATCATAGCATGATGTTGGTCCAACGAATCCATCCCAATTAGACAGTCATAGGAACCTAAAGGTAAGATGCTCAAATTTTCCTTGGTTTTCAGCCCATTCGTGTCCATAAGACATGACTTAACCATCTCATTAACTTTTATTTTGGCTCCTGTAGCCAGATGCACCAAACAAGATTTCCCATGCTTACATTTTGGCAAATGCAAACTTTCCACCATATTAGGATGTATATAACTATGACTATCTCCTGAATCAATTAAAATAACAATGGTTTGGTTGTTGATCATACCTTCCACTTCAATCATATGTGACTGATACTCTGCTTCCTTGTTGTCTAGGGCTGCATAGATCCTTGGCACATTTCTGCCCATGTCCTCCACTGTTTCAGTTTGTTGTACATTGTGAACAATTCTCACTTTTTCACCTCCGTGAGGACAATCTTTGAACATATGATCCCCTTTACAACCCCAACATTGAATAGGTGGCTGCCTTGGCCTTTGACCCTGTATTTCAATCATTCTGGGCTCTCTAGGAGTTTGTTGTCCCTGTGGATTATTTCTGAAGAATGGTGGCTTAACTCCCTTCTTCCTTTGATCCATCTTGAATTTTTGTTTGTCTTCCCAATATTTTTGGAAAGTTGGCCTTGCTTTCTGTTGATCATATAGGCATTTAGCTCACCTTATGGCCTCCTCCAATATATTGGGATCATCATACTATATTTTTTCACTGATGAATGGTGGCAATCCACTCAAATACCTTTGAATTTTGACTGTCTCATCCTTGATGAAAGAGACATACTTCAACAGTTCTAAAAATCTTCTTTCATATTCATCAATAATCATACTCCCAAGCTTGAGTTCAAAGAACTCTTTCATTTTCCTGTCATAGTATCGTTTAGTCAAGTATTTCTTCTCAAAATACTTCTTGAATTCCCTCCAAGTAACACTTTTCTCTTTAATGTGTTGCACCTACACAAGCTGATCCCACCACATGGATGCCTTTCCCTTGAGTTGATAGATGAAAATTATACCTTCTACATGAGAAGAATAATTATGCAATTGGAAATACTTTCTCATGCCCAACAACCATGTCTCTGCATCTTCATCCTTCTTGTGCTCACCATCTAATGTAGGAGGTTTGATTTTGTTCATTTCTCCTCGTAGCTCATCCACCCCAGACCTCTTATGATTTTTGACAGGGGATGGACTCGAGTTGTTGTGTGCTCTCTTATTGGAATGCCTCGGGGAGTGGTGGTGATGTTTGCTAACACTTCTGGATTTTCTTTTCTCATTAGCAGGCCTGTGACTTCCTGATTTTCTTGAGCCACTCTCCTTGTCCAATTTCTTTTCTATTATGTTCAAGCTCTGCAATAAATTCATGTTGAAGTAATCCTACTTCTCCTTATCTCTCATAAGCCTTTCATTATCATATTTATGGATTTGGACATCCTTCTATAAATTTTTAATGGTCTCTTCCATATTCATGTTTTCATTCCTTTCATCTCCATGTCCATTGGAGTTTGTTCCTTCCATGCCCAAATGGACATCCATCCCTATGATTTCATCTTCCTGGATGTAAGTCCCTTGTGCCTCTTCCATTACTATAGACTCTATGCTGATATTGATCTGATCTAGTTGTTTTTAAGTCTACAAAATGTGCAACCAACAAAACTTTGTCAGGCTAACCGTTTCAACAATTTCATGAAAAATATGAACCATTTTGGTTCAATAATATATCAGAACTCTTTCTTCTGATTTCATGGAAAATTGAATGCCCATATTAATTTTCTGGGTGGATATTTAGATTCCACTATCCAAGACCTTTCCAACACCACCTCCCATTCTCAATTCCGAGTCTTGAGCACAAAGTTATGGTCATTTGAAATTTTCCCATTAACTTTTCTATTCATACTTCAACTTGGCATAATTATGTGTTGTAATTATGCATTCTTGCACTTAAACCATTGCATATTCCATATGATCTCAATTGGGTTTCTGCATAAACATATTATGGACATTTTTACCAAGTGTCACCTCATTCTGGGTTCTGGGCTGCTAGTTACAGCCTATTGAAGTTCTAGGCTAATTTGTGTTTTTGGTCTGGAATGCTACAGGTACCTTATTTTCCATATTAAACACCTTTAAACTACCCAAAAATTTAATTCAGCTCCGGGACTGTCTTCTATGGTTTAATATCTTTCCATTGACTTCTCCTGTGCCTCAATCTGATTCCGAAGTAGAAATTTATGGCTCTTTGAAGCTAGCTGGGTCTTACAATTTACCCTTCATTGTTTAAGCTATAACTTTCTCATAAAAGATCTGTTTGACGAACAATTTACACCATTAGAAATCTCTCTCCGAGCTCTTTTATTTGAGGTGCAGAGACATAGTGTATCTTTGGTACACCTTTGTCTCATGGTTTTTGAGTTTCTAAAAATGCTCTGAAGGCCCTCAAAAACGCATTGCAAAAAGATGACGTTCAAATGATATAAAACGTCGCAGAAAATCATTGGTTTTCTGCTATTGTTCACCCTTCAAATGACTTCACGCACAAAAATTTCAATATGTGCACCCGTATTTACCATGTGCATCAACAACACAAGGTAAATCGTGGTTCGCGCACTTTAAAACCACTGTGTATCACTTCTTTGTCATGCCAATAACTTGCATGCACTACTTTGATGTCGTGTGCCAATACCCACCGCACACAGTTTTGGGACTGCGCATCGCGTGCTGATATCCACCGCGCGTAGTTTTTGTACCACGTGCCAATATCCACCACGAGCATTTTTGTACTGTGCGTTGATATTCCATGCACATTTCACTCGACGCGTTGCACCATGCCAAAGTTTAGTATGCCCCACTGCGCGCTGATATCCACCGCGCATAGTTTTTGTACCACGTGCCAATATCCACCACGGGAATTTTTATACCGCGTGCTAATATTCCATGCGCATTTCACTCGACGCGCTGCACCATGCCAAAGTTTAGTACACCCCACCGCGCACCATTTACTAAATTGTCATGTGACCACATTTACCCACATTGTGTGCACACCTACCATACTCCACTGTGTTGTGCCAACACTGCGCACACCACGTGTGTCATTATTATGTGTGTGCACACCGCACAATGATAAATTTATTGCACGGTCATGTACACTAACATTTTTTTCGTGCAACGCCAAAATTTAGCGCGCACGCCCGCACACTAACACTTTTCCGCACGGCACCAAAATTTAGTATGCTTGCCAACACACCAATATCTTGCCATACAGTGGCTAATTTTACCTATCACAATCTTTTCACTGCGCATCATGTATTTTTAGTGCGCCCACCTATGCACATTCATTTTTATGTGCATCAATTCCTCGTGAATTCCGCTGCAGAAATTGGGGCTTTTGGCTTAACTTTTTCCCCAAATCACCATAGACATTCTACAACTACGAAACTCATTCAATTTCACCCCGATAACACCAGGTCAACCTATGCAACAACCAATCGTTTTAATTTGACATTTCTAGAACAAATTTCCCCAAAATCAATTCACTAATTGGGAATTTTAATTAAATATTCCGCTCCATCTTTCATGGCTTTACTGTAACTTCAAATTCGACCAATTCTGGGTTTGAATTTGTTAGAAAGATATTAAATCAATAATATCTTACCACATGGCTTAATTCCTCAATTTCCCCATGAATTTACCAACCGAAATTAGGGCTTTTTCCCAATTCTTGTACCATATTGTAGTTGGATGCTTTGCAACTCGAAATTTGGACACTTTGAAATAAATCCTCTGTGAAATTCCGCTTCAACTCAACTTGTTCGGCCCATCCAAGCTCAGTTTTGAAAACTAAATCTCTGATACCAATTTGTAATGTCCCCGACCATCCATGTCGGGCCACGCTACGCCAGAGAACTCTTACTATTCTCTCCGCGGAACATACTGTAACATATCCAGTATCCAACTGAGCTATGCCACATAACTTTTTCGAACTGCATGCAATTAAGATACATACACACAGAACTCTTGCGAAAGCATTATATATAAAACATGAACATACAAATACATTTGTAAATACATAGATTCTAACTGAAATAATAGTAAACATATACATGCAACATATACAAGAAATACCCATAAAAATAAACATGTAAATAACAATGCAACATGTAAATTTATCACACAATTGACACTTATCTTGGTAATAATGTCACCAACTGCATGCAGACCATCCATGAACCTCCCAACCTTAGACCACACTGTTCATCACTCTCAACAGTGAGTCACCCTCGAGTTGGGACTAAACTACACCCAGGTAAAGGGATTCCTAACCAGGCTAAAGGCTCATAGACAACAGGAAAGAATCTGTCTTAGGTGCTCACTCAGCTGAAAGCCTACAGTCCCTCATTCTCCACATTCCTTTCCCACCCCATGAAGTGTTCCCCTTCTTTTCTCAACAGTCCCTCGACTGCCTTACTTCCCTTCCAGGGATTCAACAAGAGGCCGGACAGGAAGTCTCAGAGCCCCGCAGTTGTAGTTTAACACCTTCAGGAAATCAATTCCACAACAATTCTCTCATCTAGATAAAAATTTCTCATGGGCCCGACAACCCACCTCTTCAGTGTCCCATGGGCCTGACAACCCGCTTCTTCAGTCAAGATCCCAAGCTAACATCTACACAAACAAATATGGCTCCTGATACCGGTTTAGGTACAATGATAGGAATGTATGAAGTATAATTGAATGCGTGAGTGAAATGGTCATGGAATCATGGCTGGATGATCGATGGAATGATGGAAAGAATGATAGAAAAGATGATAGGAAATGAACTAAGTCCCAACAATATGTATGCATGTCCCCAACTTGACACTTGTCATGTTGGGAGCTACTGTGGCCCACTTGTACCCAACTTTAGAACTTAGGATAAAATAATTACCCATACTTTATATTTAAGAAATATCAATATAATATTCCTTTTTGTCTTAAGCTCCCTAGCTTAGCCCCTTTCCTTAAATTAACCCCTCCCTTTCCCTAACCAGTGGAGTTTAGTCCCCCGTCTCTTTTATCGTGGTTGGTCTGCATGAAACGATGTATTTTATATTAATTACGAGACATATACAAAAATAGGCGCACTAGCCTTTAACATCTAGGCTCTTTGGCCTAATCCAAACATAAGCATCCTAGCTTATAATAACTGGCTCACCATCCTATAAAACATACCATATACACAAAGGCTCATTGGCCTCACAATCGCATGCACTTAAGATGATGCGCATGGTATTCTGGAATGTGCACACTTCCTCATTTTACTGTGCAGTACATGCACACACTATGCCATGAAAGGTGCATACAAAATAATGTCAGACAACTCACCAGCTTAAGTACATTTTCATTTACATTTACAATTGGGTCCGTCCTTAGGGATATTACAATCTCCCACTTGGAGACTGATCACAACAAATCCACTGCTACTGTAACTGCTGGACTATAATCCACCTTAGACCTGGAAAATTTATCATCTTCACCTTCATGCTTGAAGACCAACTGAAACTGAGAAGGAGCTTAGTTTCTCCCTGGTTACTCTGTTTGTTAACATGTCTGCAAGATTCTGGCTAGTGTGTATCTTTTCCAACTTCAAATTTCCATCTTCCAAGACAGATCGTATGAAATGGTACCTGATTTGTATATGCTTAGTCTTCAAATGGAAGGCTGATTTATTTGCAAGATGAATGACACTCTCGCTGTCATAGTACAACCTACTATTCTTTTGCTTCTTTCCCAATTCCTCCATCAACCTCTGTAACAAAAATCATTTCTTTACTATCCTTTGTAGAAGCAATATACTCTTCCTCTGTCGTTGAAAGTGAAACAACCTTTTGCAGTTTTGAAATCCAAATTATTGTTGTTCCACCTTGTTACCATCCTTATACACACCTACAAGTGTTGAGAAGTCTCCAATCCACTTGGTTTGTCCTTGGAGGCACAAGCCTAAGACCAAACCAATTGTCACCTCGATATGGACTTCTTCTGTCTAGGCTCACTCCTAGGGAAGCCAAGGGGGGTAGAACCTATTTAACTATGTTAAGGTTGAATTAGTGATCTAGGAGTTAATTTGGTTTTTTAAGGATGCCCAACCCAATGAAAATAAAATGAAAATGCAATTTTTCAAATGACAAGAAAAACTTTTCTTTATGATACAAAAATAAACTAGTGCCTAAAATATATCCAAAGTTTAATTACAAAATTACAACATACATCTACAAGATGAAATACAACATGAAATATCTACACAATGGATTAAACAATGAAATGACTTAGCTTTAAACAACTAATCCAAAATGGAAGGATATTTTCAACACAATAAACAATGATACATCAAATCATGTGGATATTCACAATGAAAGAGATAGCATGAAATTGAAAATGCTTGGAAAGATAAAACACATAGAAAATAAATTGCTTTGAAAGTACAATAACACAACTTGGAAAGAAAGATAACAGGACTTGAAATTGCAAGTGTTGTGAATGTAGTGTGTAGGTTGATTTTAGTACATTTTAAGTCTCTCTTGAATTAGGGGGAATTAAGGTGTGATAAATACAAGCCTAGACTATGTTACTACCCCAAGTACCGATCCCTTCAACCAAAAGGAAATGTTGGGCCCTCAAGAAGAAGGACAAACAAGGTCCTTCCCTAGATCCACAGGTCATATCCAGAGTGCTTGGGTGCTCAACAAGAGGGACACGTAGTGCCTTGAAGACGTCCCCGACTTCAACCTCAAGTAACCTCCCAAATCACCCTATTTTGGTGATTGAAGTAATAAATGGATTGGGTTCCTAATTAAACTAGCCACACAATCCCTTCCCTTTCTTTCTTTCCCGAATCCACAAAGTAACAAGGGAAAGAAATACTGGGTGTAGGCGGGCACAAGTTAAATTACTTCCCAAAGAAAAAACGATATCCTAGCCTTCATGATATTGCAAGGTTGACATAGCCAAACACAATGCAAGGTGTGGACATAAATTAATAAAAGAAAATAAAGAACTTGAAATGAAAGTTAGCACTACCTAGCCACACAACTTTTCTAAAGGACAAAGGTGGGAAAAATAATATATTAAATAGCTATGCAACTTCACAACAATGGAACAAGGTGGAGGACAAGCCTACCAATTTTGTGCCAAGGTGGGTGAAAAATAAAGAATAACTTAATTAAAGAATTGATCTAGCCACACAATCTTCTCTTTAAGAGAGAAGTGGGACAGACAATAAAATGAAAAACAAAAAATTAAAAGAAATGATCTATCCTTCACGATATTGCATGGGTTGGCATGGCCAAATCACTTTGCAAGGTGTGGGAAAACTAAACTAATTTACAATATCAGATTTTTAACTTTATGAAAAAGAATGCAAGCCCAATAGACTCTCTTGGGCTGCTTACAATTTTTAGAAGAAGATAGAGAGAAGGGGGTTTTATACCCAAGCTTTAGGAGGATTTCTTGAAGTGTTTTGAGACCCAAAATGGGCAACACCTCCCCTTGTTCTGACAAGAATCTGTAAAAAACAACGAGCAAATGCTTGCTGGAAATGCTGCAAAACACTCAAAAACTCATTGATTTTTGTTAGTGTAATAAACATAAATTTTTAGCATAAAAATATGAATATAAAAAGTGATTTTAGATGACTATTTCAGAACATAAAATTGCTTCAAATCAATTGGGAAAGACATAAATAAAAACAAAAAAATTATTGGAGGCTTATGTTGGTTGAATAAGCCAATTTTCAGATATGAAATTTGCTTCTTCCAACCCTTTGGTGACCTGCAAATGAGTGAAAAATTGCTACAAAACCAAATAAGGAGGTGAGTATATCAAGAGAACTTGCAAAATACTTTCCAAATTCTTTAAAATAAACCAACAAAAGAAATAGTAATACTACTATCAATTTCCCCAAGAAAAGTATTTTTCTTGAATCTCCTAATCAAGACAATGTAAGAAAGAAATACAAAAGAAAAAAGAAATGGCATCACCCCAATAAATAATTAAGCACAACATCAAGAAGACTCCCAATCCACACCATAGATCCTCTTAAATTTTTTTATTAATGAGAAAAATGTTGCTGCAAATACTTGCAACACGATTTACAAAGAAAGAATGAGAAAAGGAGAGAGAGAGGAGTGGGAGAGATTTGAGAAGCATGATTTTTTTTTGAGAATATATGGAGAAATGAGGAGGGGTAGGCATTCTTTTATACTTGGGAGAGAGGAAACACCCCTCTTGGATGAGCTCCCAGTGTCACACATCCAAAAGAGATAGACAAAGTCAAGGAAGAGACACTTTTAGGGTTTTGGTAGTGAGTTAGGTTTTGAGGGGTGAGATGTGAAGGGGGAAAACACCTTTTTACTTTTCAAACATGAGGTTAGGCTATAGGAATGGTGAAACTAGGGTTTTAGGCATTTTTTTACTTTATTGTTTTACTTTTCCCTAAGTTCATGAGGAAGGGGGGTGCACTTTTCACTAGGAAGACTCACTTTTGGTTGTTGGCTTGACATTGGGGGGTATTTTAAGTGGAAAATAAATTTTACAACTTAGGAAATACATTAAAAACATTTCCCCACTCTCTCTCATCACTTTATACTTTTTTACAATTTTTGGCTTTTTTAATTTAACTAATTATTTGCTAACTTTTGACTGATTTGGACTCCTCATGGACAATGACCTAACAAAACTTGTCCAATTGAGCCGAAACTTGGTCCAAGGGTGTAGGGGGTCATATTCCATTTTATTTGTGTACTCAAACCCCTATACGAAATCCACAAGGATCAATTTTTTACATTTTACATAAAAAATAATTAAAATTTCCAATTAATGGAAAATTTTAATAATTAAAAAAAAAACTACCAAAACTTAAGGGAATTCCGAAAGACTCTAGGAGATGTCTAGCATGGTTATTTAAAAAATTCCTAAACCTTATTCACCCCTTGGTATTGATTATTAGAATGACTTTCACCACTTTGGAGGGTTTTGTGAGTGAAAAACTCAGGATAATTAAAATTGCCTGGTAGGCAAGATTAATTAATTGAGGAAAAAAAAACTCGATGAAAAGACTTCCCTAATGATAAAGTCATAGGAAAATAACTAAAAATTGACTCATGCTGACTTGTTACATTATTATACCGTGCAGGGGAGAGGACATTTCAATTACATAGAAAGATGTGTTGGGGGGAAACTTTTCCCTATTAAGCAGTCTTCAAAATATGTTGTAACAAAAGGCACATAGATTCATGGTTCATGAATTTGACAGCTAGTCAAAATAGGTGGTCAACACACCTACAGTAAAAACATACCCTGTGGTTCTCCTCCTGCTATATTTATCACCTGTCATATCTGAATCAACATATCCTTGTAGAACAATGCCTAAATCTCCAAAACATAATGCATGAGTAGTAGTACCTTTCAAATAATTGAGAATACACTTTACTTCCTCCCAATTTTATTTACCTGGATTGTTCATATACCTACTCACAACTCCCACTGCATGTGCAATATCTAGTCTTGTGCAAACCATCACATACATCAAGTTGCCAACTGTTGATGAATAAGGGACCCTGTACATGTATTATATCTCCTCATGTGTCTTGGGACACATTTACTTAGTTAATGTTAAATGGCTAGCCAAATGTGTACTAACTAGTTTTGCATTCTACATTCTAAACCTCTCCAACACCTTCTCTATATACTCACCCTGAGACAATGCCAATTTTGATTTTTCCTGTCTCTTATTATTCTCATACCAAGGATTTTCTTTGCAGCACCCAAATCCTTCATCGCATATGAATTAAATAATTTCTTCTTGAGAATGTTAGCACTAGAAGTCACCTCCTGATTGCAGAGGAGGTAAGCCCAGTACCCATTAGAGTTTAGGTGGATGTTGGTTAATATGGATGGAGGTCAATGGCCAAAACTCAAAACTTGAATGATGTCCAACACAGAAATGGACAGGAAATACATAGGGAAGTGAGGGCCAAAACTAACTTCAGTCAGTGAATTGAGTTTAATTATGAGTAGAGGGAAGACTTAGTAAGAAAGGTGGACAATACTGCTATGGGAATCAGGCATTCAAACATCTTGGAGAAGAAAAACTCAAACTCAAGATCACTCTTAAGCTCAAGATTTAGACACTGAAATATGTCCAAACAACACAGTCACAACAACATAATGATCAAACCTACATCACTATGCAGCTACAAAAACTCTCCTAGATCATCCATGCTTGATTCATTCAGTGTAAGAGGGGAAAATATCACAAGGAAGCTGACTAAAAATGGTCACGATACTGCTACAATCAAACCTACATTACAACAACATAACAACCCTCGACTGGATCCTCCATTCCCGAGGGTTTTAGCATAATTTTTACAAAGAGATGAAAAGAGGTTGATTTCTATTAATATGAAAGTCTCAAACCCATAACATAACCAGAGAACAACTCTAGTATTACAAGAATTACAAAATTGGGAACTCTTCTCAACCAAAGACGACCATAACAAAATATGAAAACTACTTATTTATACTCAGAACAATCCCCGACTATCAGGAGAGTGATCTGATCACTACATTCAAAAATTTACATTTGAGCAGTCTTTTGTCAGACTATGCATGTATCCCTCTATCAGACGCGAGCTCATATCAGCATGGGTCTACAGGAGAATCCGTCCATGGGGGTAACTCGGGTTGAAAACTCTGTTTTCCACAGTCATCTCCTCCATAATTTCTAATTACTAAGTGAGTCGTGGTTTCAACAACCAACTCCATTTTCATTAACTGCCTTTTCTTGGGATTGAAACGTGGATTAATGCCTAGGGGCCAGCCACACGCTTCTCTCAGATAGGATGCTATATAAACACGTGATTGCAGGGCCAATCAAAGGTGGTTTGGGTTCACACCACTTTTGAGCCCGCAATCCACCACCTTTTGCCACAAATTACTTTTGCCAAACCATGGTTTCAATTGCGGGGTTGCTCAAGAAAATTATCACCCGAGCACATTGCATCCCCGCAATGGACTATGGTCATCGATCTTGTGATATTGGGTGAGGATTTACGATCAGTGGCTCAAATATTCCCTCTTCATATCAATGGATCAGATCTTCCCTTTTTGAATCGACAACCAAGATTTGCTTCACGATTCAGGCTTTGGACTTTTCAAAACTCAAACCTCTTTTGTATTTTTCTTCTTTTACCTAGAGCGAAGGATTTGGTGATGCCTGGCTCCTATTGATCGATGACTGAGACGTGTTTCGGGTCTCCGGGCTACGGGAAAATCAAATATCAAATCTCACTTACCTTTTGTGTTTTTTACCCGAAGTTGTCGATCTATTGACGCACGTCCACTTCAATCAACGACTCTGCTCCTTCTTTGGGAATTTGACCCCTTCAACTAGATTGATGACCCTTCTTCTCCCTTCTCGATCAATGATTGAGAGCTACTTCGGGTCTTCGGGCTTTCCCCCCCTTCACTTTCCTCCGGAGCTCTAGATCTGGTGTAGCGTGTCCATTTGAATCAGACGACTGAGACTTACTTCAGGCCTTCGAGATTCAGGTGTTTTTCATGGAACTATACTTCATGCAATTATGAAACTTCGAATACTCGGGGGCCGCTAATATGATCCTCACAAGGGATCTCCATCATCGCAAAACTGAGCCCGCCAGTTTGTATTTTAAGCCCGAAATGAGCTGCTCTGCATGTTGTGCTTAGACGCTTCCTATGCATACCACGAACTTGGATAACCTGCTTCCCTTGAAAACTATATGTGATAAAATTTGTCTCCATAGGGGATGGTATGCTCCCTACGATCCACCAAGAACAAGTAGTTCTAGTCACCTTCTGAATTGAGCTAATGGAGTCCTGCTCAAAAAACATCCTTCTAAGGATTAAAGGCTGAGAAGCACACTATCCTAAAAATGAAAGAAAAATAAATGGGCTCCAGGAGGAGATTATTTATGTACATTCCTAGACTAATTGATTTTTACAAAGCGCTAGGTGAAAGAAAACTTCCACCATAGACATTCAAGCAACTTCCGAGCTGCAAACTTGTTTACTCTATCACTGATAAAATAAAAACAATGCAACTGTGACAACAAAATGATTACGCTTTTCAGCTCTCCTCCCAGTGTTGAAGTTAGGATAAAGCTGAGCGGCTCCAAGACATGAAGGAAATGCATATCCATTTACTCCCTTACAGGTTCATAGAGAAAATGAAAAAATCCACTGGGTTGGTGACATAAAACATGCTCTGTCTTACAAATTCTCACACATGGTTGAATATCTCTAGAAAGCACGGTTGAGCGAATGACTGATGCAGGATGAATGATCCCAGGTGATGGTTGTTCATTTGCATGCTCTGGGCAGGATATGAACTGCACATTTGGTTCTCCCTCTTCTTCTTCATTACTCTCCCAAGGATCAGAATCAGAATCATCATAAACATGAACCATGGGAAAGATTTGTTCTTTATCATGCTCTTGAATGTCTTCTGTAGGCCCCGGATGGATGATTTCCACACAATGTTTTTCCTCAAGGAATAAAGAAAAATTATCTATAGTGAGGTCTTGGAAATTTATAAAATATGAAACATACGACTCCATGTATATAGCCATAGGATCATGAATCGTGTGACAGAATCCAGGCTTCTTTAGAAGACCAGGCTACTCCTCTGTAAATGCCTCTCTGCTTGTAAATAAAAGACTTCCTTGTTCTTTTGAAAACAAATCTTGATCATCAATAGTTGCAGTCTCTTCTTCATAAGAATGATCATAAGATAATGGTGCAACATGATTTAAAATTTCATAACTATGATCAGCCAATAACGTATAGTTATCTATGCAATCAACCACTGCTACATGCTCAAAATGTCCCGGAAACTAATCATAAGATGGATATGCATTCCTTCCCATAGAATCTACAAATATTGAAGGATATGTTTCCAAATGTGAGTCACATCCACCTCCTTTGTATTGTTCCATATTTGAATTATACTCATTGTCTTCTTTCTCGAAATCTCAAACATACTGATAGTCTTCTTGCTTAGAATTTGAAACATACTGACAGTCTTCTTTCTCAGAATATGAAACATATTGACAGTCTTCTTGGTTATGTACATGTAGTTTTTCATGATGTGCTTGCATATGAACTCCCTTGCTATCCTTGATGTTCTCTTTGACCTCTTCAACATCTTCAAACAACTGTCTTAAATATGAATATTTCCTTTCTCTCAGGAGAAGGACAAGATTTGAGTGTTGAGCCATGACATAGTACACCATGGCAACAGTCTCTATGGGTATGATCTCCACAAGCATACTATGATAAACACTGTAAAACCTCCTGTTGAAGACATATAAGGATTCCTCTTTCCCTCTCCTCAAGTCATTAAACTAAAACCAATATTGATCAAGGGACTTGTTCTCACCCCAATACTTTAAAAATGCATGGCATAGCTCGGTCCAGGAGCCAATAGAACCAACTTCTAGAAATCTAAACCACACAACAACATCTACAGACAAAGAGTGTGAGAACAAACTCATGGTAACATCCTCATGAACAATCTTGAACTAGTCAACAAATTTCTCAAAGGTCCCCAAGTGCCTCTCAGATGTAATACGATCCTCCCCAGAAAACCAAGGAAGATACTAAAAGGAATAAAGAGGATAATGATGAAGGTCAAGTGGCAGCCTTAAAGGTTTTAACAACTTATTTCTGATTTTAATTTGAAAAGCAGTGGGTTGATCATGAGGATTAATGAGTTGATGGCAAGGCTCAACAGAAATAACAGAGGGTAATGATATTTGAGAAGACTTTGAATTATTTTCAACCTCCTCAGGGTTACAAGGGTGATCAATTTCAATAGGAGATGCAATACAGATCTTAGTTTTATGAATAGGTAGAGGTGAAGACATGAGATCAGTATCTACAACACAATAAGAGGGCATGCTTTATTCTTCCAAGGATGGATAAATAAATGAAGGCCCATTATCATCTAAATAGACA
Organism: Picea engelmannii; assembly: GCA_009831015.1. Taxonomy (NCBI): domain Eukaryota; kingdom Viridiplantae; phylum Streptophyta; class Pinopsida; order Pinales; family Pinaceae; genus Picea; species Picea engelmannii. The sequence goes on along the minus strand of ML785100.1, from coordinate 125,712 downwards.
TAGTAGAGGATAATCCTCTTTATATGTGAAGGGAAAGAGAGAAATGAGATGATAAACAAGAACATGATTTCATGAATAAAGCTCATAAAATGATACTTGGTATTTCCCTTCGGTATGGTCATCTTTCTGTCAACATGATCCTCCCCAGTGGAGTGTTCGATTGTGGAGTCGCCAGGTGCAAGTTGCAATCTTCAATGGTTCTGATGTATGATGCACCTTCAGAATCAAAAACTCGTTGTCGTTCTATCCCAGGGAAAATTCTTCAATTCGTTCCCTAGCAACGACACCGATAATGTTATCACTAGAAGTCACCTCCCAATTGTAGAGGAGGTAAGCCCATTACCCATCAGATTTTAGGTTGATGTTGTTTAATATGTATGGAGGTAAATGTCCAAAACTCAAAACATGATTGATGTTCAACACATAATTGGACAGGAAATGCATAGGGAAGTGAGGGCCACAACTAACTCCAGTCAGTGAATTGAGTTTAAGTGTGAGCAGAGGGAAGACTTAGTAAGAAAGGTGGACAAGACTGATATGGGCATCAGGCCTTCAAGCAACTTGGAGAAGAAAAAATCAGACTCAAGATCACTCTTAAGCTCAAGCTTCAGACACTGAAATATGTCCAAACAAAACAGTCAGAACAACACAGTGATCAAACCTACATCACCATGCAGCTATAACAACTCGACTGGATCCTCCATGCCCAAGCCATTTAATGTAAGAGGGGAAAATATCAAAAGGAAGTTAACTAAAATTGGTCATGATACTGTTGCAATCAATCCTATATTACAACAACATAACAACCCTCGACTGGATCCTCCATGCCCGAGTGTTTTAGCACAATTTTTACAAAGAGATGAAAAGAGGCTGACTTCTATTAATTTGAAAGTCTCAAACCCATAACATAACCAGAGAAAAACTCTGGTATTACAAGAATTACAAAATTGGGAGCTCTTCTCAACCAAAGATGACCATAACAAAATATCAAAACTACTTATTTATACTCAGAACAATCCCTGACTATCAGGAGAGTGATCTAATCACTACATTCAAAAATTTGTGTCTGAGCAGTCTTCTGTCAAACTATGCATATATCCCTATGTCAGAAGCGAGATCATATCAGCATGGGTCTGCAAGATAATCCATCCACGGGGATACCTCGGGTTGACAACTMTGTTTTCCACTGCTGGCTCCTCCATAATTTCTAATTACCGAGTGAGTCAAGGTTTCAACAACTAGATCCATTTTCATTAACTGCATTTTCTCGAGATTGAAATGAGGCTTAATTCCCAGGGGGTGGCTACACRTGATTGTGGGTATGCTCAAAGGTGGTTTGGGTTCACATCACTTTTGATCCCGCAATCCACCACCTTTTTCCACGTATTACTTTTGCCAAAACACGGTTTCACTTGCGGGACCGCTCAAGAAAATTATCTCTGGAGCACGTCGCATCCCTACAATGGAATGTGGCCATCGATCTTGTGATATTGGGCAAGGATTTACGATCAACGTCTCAAATCTACCCTCTTCAGACCAATGGATCAGATCTTCCCTTTTCGAATCGACGACCAAGATCTTCTTCGCGATTTAGGCTTTAGACTTTTCAAACCTCAAATATCCTTTGTCTTCTGCTACTTTTACCTGGAGTGAAGGATCTGGCGACATGTGGCTCCTACTAATCGACGACTGAGATGATTTTTGGGTCTCTGGGCTATGGGAAAATCAAATATCAAATCCTGCTTACCTTCTATGTTTTTAACCCGGAGTTTTCGATCTATTGATGCATGTCCGCTTCAATCAACGACTCTGCTCCTTCTTAGGGACTTCAACCCCTTCAAACAAATCGACAACCCTTCTTCTTCCTTCTCGATCAATGATTGAGATCTATTTCAAGTCTTCAGGCTTCCCCCCCCTTCGCTTTCCTATGGAGCTCTAGATATGGCGTCACGTGTCCATTTGAATCAGACGACTGAGACTTACTCCAGGCCTTCGGGTTTTTTTCATGGCGTTATAATTCATGAAATTCTGAAACTCTGAATACCCAGGGGCCACTAATATGCTCCTCATAGGGGATCTCCACTGTTGCAAAATTGAGCCCACAAGTTTGTATTTTAAGCCTAAAATGAGCTGCTCTGCATGTTGCGCTCAGACGCTTCCTGTGTAGACCACGAACTTGGACGACCTCCTTCCCTTGAAAACTATATGTGATAAAAAATCACATTAATATCTTGCATATTATACCCTGCAACAAGCATGTCATCTAAATACAATAGCAAGATAATATAGCTTCCACTTTCTAGCGTTTTAAAATAAACACAGTGATCATAATGAAATCTACTATAACCTTGTTCTATCATAAACCTGTCAAACTTCAAATATCATTGCCTTGGAGATTTCTTTAGGCCATACAAGGTCTTCTTCAACCTGCATACCAAATTATCCTTCCCTTTGACCTCATATCCCTGTGGATGCTACATATAAATCTCTTCCTCTAAATCCCCATGGAGAAAAGATGTTTTTACATCTAATTGTTCAATATGAAAATGTTCTACTACCACAAGACTTAAAATAGTCCTAATTGAAGTCAATTTAGCAACAGGAGAAAATATTTCATCAGAATCTATACATTTCTTTTGTACAAACCCCTTTACAACAAGTCTAGACTTGTACCACTTTTTGCATCCATCTTCTTCCTTCAACTTGTAAACCCATTTGTTCTGCAATGCTCTTTTTCCTGCATAAAACTAAACCAAATCCCAAGTTTGGTTATTTATTAGGGAATCCATTTCCTCTTTTATGCCTTGCTCCCATTTCTTTTTAGTGTCTACCTGCATTTCCTCTTCATAACATTCTGGTTCACCATAATCAATCAACAATAAATAATACAATGAAGGAGAGTATCATTCAGGGGGTCTGCTTAACTTGGTATATCTTCTAAAAAAACTTGCAGGAGTTTGAGGTACTTGTTGCTCCTGTTGTTGTACATTTTGATTTTCTGGTACCTTTGGAATTTATTTTTTAGTGATCTCATCAAGCACTGTGTATTCTGGTTTTTCTTTTTCTTGTTTCTTTCCCTGCAACTGATCTTTGTACATAACCTTCTCATTCAATATGACATCTCTACTCCTAATGATTTTTTGATTTTCATAATCCCATAAACGATAACCAAAATCATTAACATTGTATCCAATAAAAGTACACTTCTTGGATTTTGCCTCAAGCTTTGTTCTATTTTATTTATCAATATGGACAAATGCTTCAAAACCAAAAGTCTTCAAAAACTAATAGTTTACCTTTTTACCTGTCCATGTCTCCTATGGAATTCCACCATCCAAAGAGCTTGAAGGTTCTCTGTTTATTAATTAAACAACAATATCTACAACATCTTCCCAGAACTGTAAGGGAAAACCAACATGCAATCTCATACTCCTTGCACGCTCCATGATTGTCTTGTTCATCCTTTATGACACACCATTTTCTTGTGGTGTTCATGGAATTGTCTTCTCTCTACGAATCCCTTGGTATGAACAGTAATAATCAAAATCCTTGCTGTAATATTCACCTCCATTATCTGATCTGAGACACTTCAACCTTTTTCCCGTCTCATTCTCAACCAAATATTTTCATTTCTTAAAAGTATCAAAAACATCATATTTTTGTCGAATGCAATAAACCCAAGTTTTTCTAGTTGCATCATCAATAAAAGTAAAATAATAAGGAGAGACACCAAGATATGATACCTGAGTTGGTCCCCATACATCTGTATGAACAATCTCTAACCTTTCACTCTTCTTTTCTTTTCCGACTATGAAAAATCTGACTCTTCTGTTTTCCATAAACACAATGCTCATAGAAATCCAAATCAATTTGTTTAAGATCTGACAAAAAAAATATTTTGTGAAGTATCTACATCCCCTTCTCACTCGCATGTCCAAGCCTATTATGCCATAGTGTTGTATCCACTCATGTAGAAGTTAAAGAGATAGAAGAGTCAATATTACCAGTACATAAATACAATGTACTTACCTTTTCTCCTTTTTCTATCACCAGTGATACTTTGGCGACCTTCCACACCTTATGTGTAAATATGGATATAAAACCTTCACTTGAAAACTTCCCCGTTGAAATCANCTTTGCTTTATTTTTACCTTTCCCATTCCAACAATTTTGCATGGTGCATCATCACCCAAATGAACCTATCCAAAATCACCTTGAACATAATATAGAAAATGTTTCCTATGGGTTGTGGCATGAAATGAATCCCTTGAATCTACTACCCAAGACTCAAAAATATTATCTACAGAAAGAATCAAAGCATCATGTAACACAACACCTGTTACATTTGCTTCCTGATTTTTCTCGTGTTGTCCATCTCTTTGTTTCTTTGGAGCTCTGCAGTCTTTCTTCAGATGTCCTTTCTTCCCACAATTAAAACACTCTATCTTTCTCAGTCTAGATTTGGATCTTCCCTTCCTAGAATTCTTGCGGTTCCTTGAGCCCTTTCCTCTATCATTTTGTCTTCCCATGTTCCCCATGTTTAACACATTACCCGATGTTTCACCCGTGTTTTTTCATCGCATTTCCTCGCTAAGGATAACATCAACAACATCATCAAATTTTAAAGTGTTTGAACCATATACATAGTTAATTACAACCATGACCAATCCGTTCCAACTTTCTGGCAATGAGCACAAGATTAGAAGAGCCCTGACCTCATCATCAAAGTCCACTTTTACAAAACTTAGTTGATTAGTAACTGTATTAAATTCATTTAAATGATTTGCAACAGACCCAACTTTTGACATCTTCATATTAAATAATCTCTTCATTAGAAATACCTTATTGGATGCTGAGGGTTTTCATACAGTTTAGCCAATGTGTCCATCAACTCCTTCATTGTATTTTCTTTCGAAATATTCAAAGCCACTGACGCTGTCAAGCTCATTCATATCATTCCTAGTGCCTTTCTATCAAGAACCTCTGATTCTTCATGCTTCATGGCCATCGAATTCTTTGCTATTCCACCCAATGGTAGGAATAAATCCTTCTGATATAAATAATCTTCCATTTGCATCTTCCATAACTGGTAGTTTTGGTTGTTAAATTTCTCGACCCTAAACTTTCCATCTTCCACCATTTCTCCCACTCAAACCAGGAACCCTTTTTTCTTGCAAGTTACCTTTCACTCTGATACCAATTGTTAGAAAAATAGTAACATAGAGCAATAAAATAAAAACAAATGCGGAAATAAAACACAACTGAAAAACAAAGACCTATGAAAAAGGAATATAATCAAGATCCACAACCAACATTATCAGTTTGAGCCAGTTCACACACATAATTGTGCTACTACCCAATCCTTACGGAGTCTGGGAAACTATTAAATTTGATGTGGTTCACCCATAGAAATGTGCTACTACCCAATCCTTATAGAGTCTAGGAAACTATTTAGTTTGAGCCAATTCACACACAAAAATATGATACTACCCAATCCTTATGGAGTCTAGGAAACTATCATTCCTGTAAATGACTACTCGTCGTTGCCATACTTTGTAAGATATTTCCCCCTAGAATTACATATGTGACTCATCACTCCCTCTTATGAGAGAAGTCCTTCTGGACCACTCCAAGCTTGTCCCTGAAGTACTCAAAATTACCTTCGATAGAGTCTTGGTCAACACATCTACTTTCTGTTCATTTGTGCCAATATAATGGAGCTTCATAGCTCCCTTTTGCACCATATCTTGGATATAATGGTACTTGATCTCGAAGAGCTTAGACTTTTCATGAAACACAAGGTTCTCAAACAAATTTATACAACTCTAGTTGTCACAAAAAATACAAGTCACCTCCAACTCGAGATCAAACAGTCCTACAAGAAACTTCCGAAGCCACACAACTTCTCTACTAGTTGAACATGCTGCTATATATTCTGCCTCGACCGTATTGAGTGCCACACTAGTCTGCTTCCTCGTGCGCCATGAAATCATAAAGGACCCCAAAATGAAGGAACATCCTGATGCAATCTTCCAATCTGTGACACTACCGACCCAATATGAATTAATATATCCTTGTAGTCTTATCTCATGATCTGAAACATATCGGATTCCAAAGTCTATAATACCCTTGAAATACCTTAATACATGATTTTCCACAATCAAGTGAATACGTCTTGGTTCAACCATATACTGACTCAAATTGTTCACCACAAAGCATATATCTCGCCTAGTATTTGTCAAATACATCAACGAACCAATCATCTTCCTGTACATGGTGACATCCATTGTCTCTGAAGAAGTATCACTCAATAACTTCAAGTTCATCACCATCAGTGTGGGAATATATTTACAATCCATCATTTTGGATCTCTTAAGGATTTCTACTGCATATTTTCCTTGGCAAAGGAAAATCTCGTCCAGTTTCTGCCACACCTCTAGATATAATAAATAATGCATCATACCCAGGTCTTTCATATCGAACTCCATAGAAATATCCCTCTTACTATGAGCGATGAGCTTCTCGTCTCCTGTGAGAAACAAGTCATCCACATATAATAATAATATCATAGTTCCACCATCCACAACCTTGTAGTAAAGGTTGGGATTTGATTTACTCTTGGTAAATCTCAAGCTCATTAGAAAGCTGTAAATTCCACTGTACCATGCACTGGGTGCTTGTTTCAATCCATACAAGGATTTCTTCAATTTGCACACATGTGTCTTCCTATCACATGTCTCGAATCCTTGTGGCTGCTACACGTATACTTTCTCTTCTACTACACCATTCAAAAAAGTTGTCTTCATGTCCATCTGGTGTACCTTCCATTTCATTATTGTAGATATCACAAGTATATCTCTAATTGAAGTGTATATTTCCATAGGAGAAAATGTCTCCAAATAATCTATGCCTTCTTTCTGGGAGAACCCATGAGCCGCAAATCTTTCCTTGTACTTGTCAATACTGCCATCTACTGCATGTTTTGTCTTGTAGATCCATTTGGAACTCACAACTGATTTCTCTTTCGGTCTCAGAACCACAACCCAAACATCATTCTTAATGATGGACTGGTATTCTTCAATCATGGAATCCTTCCATACTTTCTTCTCTGCAGCCTCTTCATAACAGGTAGGCTCGACATCAATGATATCACATAACAATGCCACGTAAATGGAATATGGTTGAGGTTTCTTACTTTATTTGAAATATCCATCTAGAGAACCATACTTCTTGGCATCCTAAATAATCTCACGAGCCTAAGCTAGTCTTCTTTATTTCATACTCATTTTTGTAGGTCTTTGTGGTTCTACCATGTCATGGTCCTCTGGACCATGTTATTTTGGAACAACATCATTACCTGCATCTATATCTACAACTCTAGGAGTTTTAGGCTCTTCATCATGGATCTCATTTGTATGATGCTGCCTCAATCTACTGAAGAATGCATCCTCATTGAAGGTAAAATCTATGCTAACCTTGATATGTAAGTAACCAAGGATGTAGACTCTATATGCCTTTGATGTCTCACTATATCCAACAAATATACCCTTCTTTCCTGACGGATCCAACTTCGATCTCTTATCTTTGGGAACATGCACATACACTGGACAAACAAATATCCTCAAGTGGTTGGCCTCTGGCTTTTCTCCTAAAAAAATTTCTTCTGGTGTCTTGTTCCCAAGTACATGATGAGGACTTATGTTCTGCACATATACGACAGCCTGGGATGCTTCTGCCCATAGATGCATAAGTAAGTCTTGATCATGAATCATGGCCTTTACTACTTCCATTATTGTATGGTTCTTTCTTTCTGCCACACCATTTTGTTGTGGATTGTAGGGAGCAGTGAGCTCCCTCTTAATCCCAACGTCTTTGCAAAATGATTTGAATTCATCCAATGTGAACTCTCCTACATTATCTGACCTCAAGATCTTTATCTTCTTTTCAAAATTATTTTCTACAAGGGATTTGAATTCCTTGAACTTGTTGAATACTTCTCTTTTGTTTTCAAGAAATAAATCCAAGTTTTACGTGAGAAATCATAAATAAATGAAACATAATATATATACCCACTAAGTGAAGTGGTTTTCATCGGTCCACACATGTTTGAATGCACAATGTCCAAAACTCATTTGGCTTTGATGTCACTACTTGGGAACAATCTCTTCTTGATGGCCAGTCTACTCCATTTCTCAAACTGGAGGATATCTAATATGTTTCATTTTGCAACTGTCATTGTAGCTCGCTCTCAGAGTTGTCACTAGTGACCTGCTTTCGTGGTAACCTTCCTGGAACACATACATCTCCATGGTAGCTTCCATGGAATTTGTAAGATAACCTGCTCGAGACAAGAGCAACAAGAGAAAAAGTATTTCCAATATAATAACATTTTCATAAGAACATATCTATGGCAACAAGAATAAAATACAATTTCATGGTAATCATCATAGCATTACCAAGGTGACCTTCCTAGAAGCAAAACAATAAATATCTCCTAGAGGATATGTTAGTTCATATTGAAAACAAGTACAATAAGCATTTATATCAATAATACTCACATGCTACCAAATATTCATTGTACACAGTAGTAATAGAACCTTTCAAATATTGTTTTCATAACTATAGTGTTTACTTGTAATGTAGAAATTATCAAACTTGATATGTGCAAATTGGAAACTTATCAATTTAATCAATCAAACCTGGAACCTAGAGTCTTATCTCCAAGAATGAGTGTTGTTTCTTTTCTTCTGAGTCTCCTTCACTCAAGATGACAAGTATTCTCTCCAACCTGTCCCCTGTACTAAGACAATATGCTTTCTTGATAGAAATTTGAGCTAGGGAATATAGTGCAAATAAAATCTAAAATCTCAACCTTAATCAATCTAATACTTTGAATAAAGTCAACTTATAACTTTAACTTTGACCAGAGGTTTGAATTCAACCCGTTTGACTAAAAAAATCAACCTTAAAGTTTTTGGTGAGTAAGGGAACCAGAAGGTGCGCTAGGCTAGGGCACACTGGGACAACCAAGAATTAGGCCCAACACTTCACTAAAAGTTCCCAATGAATTTGGGTTAGGGTTTGCTTCCGTTGCAAAACAAGAAACCCTTGCTGGAATTGTCGAAATAATGGCTAGCACGCTGATCTAGGGAAATAACAATTCCAACATCATTCAATAAGTTTCTCAATGAGCCACCGGAAACTTCACTGGACCAGAGGAACTACAATTGGTACTGCAACTGGCACTGCAGCTAGTGTTGTTGTTAGCTTTTATAGCTCGGGAGGTACTCCACATGTTTTGTCTTGTATGCAAAAGTAGTCTTATATGTACACTACTAGGCACTTGACTTTGTAAAGGGGTTTTATAAAGTTTTAATAAAGTGGTTCTTTTATTAAAGTGACTTTTTAATGAAGTGTACCTTCTAATATTAAAGTGACTTTATTTCATAAAGTGTACTTTTGTTATAAAGTGAAATTGTACTTTAATGTTTTAAGTGATTATTTTGGAGGGATTGAATCATGTCCCTTGATCATGTAAAGGAAAGATTAGATCTTGGCCTTTGGATTTAGTGACGGGGAAGGTGAAAAGACACTTGGAAGGTGGAAGGTCACTTTTGATTGGGTAGTGTGCAAGACACAAGGACAAGAAGAGATTGAGAGATTTCCGAGAGAGATTTGAGGAGGAGAGGAAAGGGAAACAAGGAGGGCACATTTCCCAAGCATATTGGGCACATTTTCCAAGGTAAATTTCTATGTGAGTGTGCTGATATTTTTTGCTGCTATTGGAGGTCGTATTGTACGGATCCATACAGTTCGTACAACAAGGGAAAGAGGGCATGAATTTCGAGGCATAGGAGGCATGGATTTCAAGGATGTTTTGAGGGTTTTCTTGGTGCAGCAAGGTCATACAATAGACTCTCGGCATGTTTTCCAAGGTGTTGTTTTCTAGGTGGGTCGTACAAAAGTACAGATTTGACACGTTTTCCAAGGCATAATTTGTGGGGGTAGCTTTTGGGTTTTGTAAGTAGATTTCTCTTGCTGGAAAATATAATTTTGATGCTGATATACTTTCCCAGAGCTAATAAAATATCTCTCTCTTTGGGTTTCCCCACATTGGGGTTTTCCTTGGTTGGCTACCTAAATTTCTGAGTATTACATAGATGTGTGATTGATGTTCATTTTGTTTATTCTGTTGCAAAAGTGTTTGGAAATGTGTATTTCTACTCATAATATTTTCTGAATATGAGTTTATATATTTCAGAGTTCATAAATGACAATTATCTCTGGGTTGCTAAGTGTATGACATAATTTAGTGCATGTTGATTTTGTCATTAAATTTCTACATGGTATTAGAGCTTGGGCTCTGAGTTATAGTGAACAATGTTATTTTTGGGAAATATTTGAAGGTGGGAAACTTGTTGTTTGTTTTCCGTTGAATAATTGACAGGGATATGGTTGTTTGCATTAGGTATGAGGACCGATTGGATGGGATTTCCAACTATTTTCAAATGAAATTCAAGATGTCAACTATTCTCAGGGAGAGCAAAATTTGGAGATTTTTCAACACCATAGTTGTTGTTCCATCAATAGACCCTATAGATTTGTATTTACATGAGGTAAAGGAGGCCAAATATCAGAGGATTATTTTGGATGCGGTGAAGGACCACCTTATCCCACACTTGGATGAGAAAAAGACAACCAAAGAGATTTGGGATGCACTGAAAAACTTGTATGAGGTGAAGATTGAAAATTGGAAGATGGCCTTGAAGGATAAATTGCATGATAGCAAGATGGGTAAAGGGGAGAGTGTTTCTTCTTATCTTACCCGAGTAGCTTAAGTGAAATATGATATGGAAATATTTTGGGAGGTCATATCGGATTCAGAGTTGGTGAGGATAGCCTTGAAAGGCTTCACCAAGGAATGGGAAGTCTTCGTGAAGTGTGTGGTGGGTCGTGAGCATATACCAGATTAGAGCAGACTGTGTGACGATTTCACTCAAGAGGATATCCATGAAGGATCTCATAGAAGTGGATAGAAGACAGATGGATCTGATGAAGATGTTGCTCTTGCTGCAAAGGGAAAGGGGAAGAAGAAAGGGAATTCCAGGAGGGACTTGAGTAAAGTCATATGTTACCATTATAACTAGTTGGGGCAGCTTGCTTCTCAGTGCCCTGAGAGGAAGAAGAATAAATAGGAACAGGAGGGGCTTGATACAACTGCTACAAAAACTATGGATAACTTTTCATCCAAGTTTGATAAGGAATTTTCTTTGGTTACTCTAGTATACAATGTCGATAGTGGATGATTTGGGGGTGATAGCAAATGGATTGTTGACAATGGAGCCTCTTGTCACATGATGTGAATTTGGAAAGTATTCCTTATTATCACAGAGACAGGTCCTGACCGGCTGGTGGAGAGTGAAGGAGGTATGGCATGAATTGTACATGGAGTTGGAAATGTTAGATTACGACTCGAGTATGGAGGATTCCTAGATCTTGATGGAGTTCTCTTTGTTCCAGGGTTGATGGTTAACTTTCTCTCAGTCTCAGCCTTGGAGGATATTGGATATTGTACATTGTTCAAGATGGGACATGCATTTATCTATAGGGAGGGAGTGGACCTTGTTTAACCACAACTGATTGGTGATCGGTTGGATAGGTTGTATATGTTGCGAGGATAACCTTCATGCTATGATTCAACGTTGGATGAGGAACAAGAGACTCCTGAGATTGCGATGGGCCCAAGGATTCATTCTTTCATTCCGAGGGAAGAGAGGGAGTCTCTTCTGATCACTGATATGAGGCTAAGATGGTGTGATTGAACCTATGCTTAGGGTGGAGTGGATTCTCCTAGGAGCTCAGGTTTCAGGGTAACTGTCAGGAGGAGGTCTTTTGTTTTGAGTTCTGTGTAGGTGTTAAGGTTGGCTCTAGGTTAAGAGGGAGCTCCTACTATGAATAGTGTGATGGGACCAGATGATGGTGATGGCAGTGAGTACATCCCTTGCTAAGATGGAGTGCTAGATTTTATAGCTCGGGAGGTACTTCACATGTTTTGTCTTATATGCGGAAGTAGCCTTATATTTAAACTACTAGACACTTGACTTTGTAAATGGTTTTTATAAAGTTGTAATAAAGTGGTTCTTTTATTAAAGTGACTTTTTAATGAAGTGTATCTTCTAATATTAAAGTGACTTTATTTCATAAAGTGCACTTATGTTATAAAGTGAAATTGTACTTTAATATTTTAAGTGATT
>ML785100.1:44840-113401 GCA_009831015.1 Picea engelmannii | reverse complement strand
GTGAAATATCACTTTCAAATTATAAGTGAATGCATTGGGTAGTGTGCAAGACACAAGGAGAAGAAGAGATTGAGAGATTTTTGAGAGAGCTTTGAGGAGGAGAGGAAAGGGAAGCAAGGAGGGAACATTTCCCAAGGGAGATTGGGCACATTTCCCAAGGAAAATTTCTGTGTGAGTGCGATGATATTTTTTTCTATTGTTGGAGGGTGTACTGTACAACAAGGGAAAGAGGGCATGAATTTCAAGGTATAGGAGGCTCAAATTTCAAGGTTTTTTTGAGGGTTTTCTTACTGCAGTAGGGACATACATAAGAGGTCGTACAACATTTTGTGGGCACGTTTTCCAAGGTGTTGTTTTTTGGGTGGGTTGTACAACAATACAAATTTGGCACATTTTCCAAGGTAGAATTTGTGGGGGCAATTTTTGGGTGCTGTAAGTGGATTTCTCTTGCTAGAAAATGTAATTTTGCTAAAATATCTCTCTCTCTCTTTGAGTTTCCCCACATTGGGGTTTTCCCTGGTTGGTTGCCTAAATATCCGAGTATTACATGGATATGTGATTGATTTCCATTGTGTTTAGTCCACTGCAAAAGTGTTGAGAAATGTGTATTTCTGCTCATAATATTTTCTAAATACGAGTTTATATATTTCCGAGTTCATAGATGACAGTTATATCTAAGTTGCTAAGTATATGACATAATTTAGTGCATGCTGAGTTTTTCATTAAATTTCTATAGCTGCAACTAGCACCTTCTTCTTCAATGAAGCCTTCTAGTTCAATGAAGCCTTGACCTAGGGTTTTATGAGGAAATCCTATTTTTTTTCAATTTCAGAAATTTGGAGATCTAGTCCAGAGGAATAATGAACCCTTCTTAGGCGAGCTTCTTGGTGGCTTTTGTAAGTGCTCAATGAGCTCGATGAAAGGGGGAACTGGTTAGAATATTCTAAAGGAAACCAACTCTAAACCATGTTAAAATTTTGGTAATGCTCATTTAACCATAGACAATGTCACATCATTATCACCCAACCATAGGAACTTACACATGCCACCCTCGAGCACAATAACCTTTTCTTAGATAGATTCTGTACACGAAGCAAGTCCTCTAGAACCAACAGATAAAACCTAACCATAAATACCAATATTACTGCAGAAACAACACAATATCAAGAGAGTGTATGTCTACCAATCGAAGCGTACCTTTACCAAGAGAAGTGCACAAGAGAGCTACTAGAAAGACTGAGATTACACCATGAAAATTGTTACACTACCCTCTCCAAACTTACACATGTTTCTTCTACAACTGTTGCTCCTTAAACTTACGCACTTGTTGAGTGAGTGAGTGTGTGTTCAAATGAGGAGCGCCTAGCTTCTATTTATACTAGTCTTCCAAGGTGTCTTTTCATGTGGGGAAAACCTCACTTTTTGGATCCTTCTATTTACTTTATTATTAATCTTCTTGGGTCGACTTCTCTTCTAGGGTATTCCACATCTTTTTAATGGTTCTCTTGCTTCCTAAATATTCTACTCTAAGCACAAAGGTTATAATGGAGGTTAATACCTCCCGCAACTACCAAAACATCAACATATGGAAAGTTTTGGATGAATACCATCATATCGATTGAATTATATACTAAATCATCATAAATCATATTGGGACCATGAGCGTCTACCCTCTCCACCACACATGTATAACCTTAGGTCACCTTCTCCTTTTGACTGTGATGACTATTGCTAATAAAGGCCCCTATTTCATTTTCAATTTTAGTATCACTATGATATACATACATACATACATACATGTGTATGCATGTAAAGTTTAGGTTCATTTTTATTATGAATTCAATATGAATAGTTAGGTTCAATTTTATCATGAATTCAATAACAAATAAGGAATCATTCAAAATCTTTAGTAGTGAAAATTTAAGATCATTATCGATCCAATGATCATGGTTAAATTTGTCAAATTTAACTTTAACTGATGTTTTGTGATGGTATATAAAAATCTATGGTAAATAGCCACACTAACTTTCTAGTTAACCAATAACTTCGCCTCATCAGAATGCTCACAAACCATTCCTAATTCAAAAAATAATAAAAAAAATAAAAAGTTCTCTAGCAACGACCTTTCTCAGAAATTAAATTAAGTCACTTTGAAAACTATAAATATTGTATATTCTCCAATGTTGCAATAACCAAATCCAAATTTAACCACATTCGAAATTTAATTGTGAAAATTTAAGATCATTATCTATCGAATGATCATTAATTAAATATTTAAATATTTTTACTTGAATATGAGATTTTTTTTAGAGAATATTCTATTAGTGAACTTAATTTTTCTTTACTTTTGGAAAGAAGCTTATAAAACCATAGGATTAGTTTTCCCTTATTATCTCTTTTGAAGTTAATTGATGTCTTTGTGATATCCCATTTAATTTGATAATTGATTCATTACTTAATAGAATTGATTAATTGCTTTTTTGGATGGTGTGAATTTTTATAAAGTTTAGCATCATTGGTTTTCACATGATGGTTTTTGGAATAAAACTTATTACACGATTACTTGATGATACATAATCATGTTGCAATTATATATTTGCACTTATAATGAATTATCTTAATCAGTCAAGATTTATCAAAGTCTAAATATATTTATAGTTATGTGCAAATATACAATGAATTCATTGACTTTGAAATTGTTTTTTAAAAGAGAATGCTTCATGKTTTAATTATTGTTTTTAAAAAGAGAATGCTTCATGTTTTAATTATTGTTTTTAAAAAGAGAATGCTTCATGTTTTAACTAGAAATTATGATTTTTATGTGTATGCTTATTCTTTACCAATTACTTTCAACTTTTTACTATATAGGTATTACATCAAAAAATGTCTCAAAGAAAAAAGAGCAATCTTTTATCATTTTTTTTTTTGGATTGTTTACTACGTCACAATTTTTATCATGTAATAAGGATGAGCACATTTTTTTATTTGAATATATATATATATATATATATTTGGGTATAATGAAGAATGTGTTTAAGAATTTCAAGGTGAAGAACCTAGCACTCAAAGGAAGAGAAAATTAAAAGCAAAATGAGAGTTTTGTGAGGAATGGGAAACTAAGTGGTTGAGAGAGACAAAACATGAAGGAAAACACTTGGATAATGGGGGATTATGATTGGTTTCTCTACCATGCAACATGATTCACTAGTTGTTCATACAAATTCAAGCATCCATAGAATTTCACAAGAAAAATGGATATATGAAAATGAAAGGAAAACAAAACCTATTATAGAACACAAAACATGCATTGATGACATGACCAAGAAAAGTGTCTTAACAATTATGAAATTAGTTTATTAGGTTGTGCAAGAATATTTACCCATATTATAATATGAATCTCTTTGCTTGTTTGCAATGTCCTTACAGACACCAAACATGCCAAGGATTAAATACTACACATCATATACAAATCACATGACTACAAAAATATTTTGTTTTTCTATATTTGAGTATCTTAAAGAGGTACAAACTCCAAGAATGTTGGATAGTCCCTTTTTTCATTGATGTTAGATGAAAGTACATATCATAGTTTAGAGAAACACCTTGTGGTTTATGCCACGTTTATAGGCTCACAAGGGTTGGGGCCTCCGATTTCACAGATTTTAAAGCTCATAAATGTTTGTGATGGAAGACATAAAATAACATATGATGTAATTAATGATTTAAAGGAAGCAAGTGGCCTTTCAAATAAAATATTGGTAGCAATTTCCACAGATGGTGCTTCATCAATGGTTGGCAATGAAATTGACTTTGTTACTTTTTTGAAAAAGGATGTACCTAATCTTCTAGGTAGTCATTGTATTTCTCACTGTGAAGTTTTAGCCACATCAGATGCTTCCAAAACAATACCTAAATTATTAGTTGTTGATAAATTGACAAATACGACATATTTTTGGGTGCATAATTCTATTAAAATAAATAGTTAACTAATTGATCTATAAGAACTTATGCAACTTGAAACTCTTCAAGGTTTTCCAATCCATGGAGTTAGATGGCTGTAAAGAGGAAAATTCATTGAAAGACTTGTTGTATTTATGCCTCCCATATTGACTTTGTGAGAAAATGAAATGAAGGACTCATGACTGTATGATAAGGAAATGATATTTTTATTTTGTTCGCATGTTCTTGTAGATGTAATGTGTGAACTAAACGAGTCGAATAAGAAATTCCAAGAAGAGCATGTTAATGTTACCTCTTTAGGGGGAACCATAGATGTTACTATAAACACTTTAAAATTGTGGTTTTTAAGAAGTGACACATTTGTAGATGAACCATATTATCTAAATTTGGTTATCTAGAAATTCTTGATAAAAAGAGACTTGTTCATAAGCATGAATTGCAATTTGTAGCAATTCCACATGGATATGGTGATTATGTTTATACACAAAATAAATCATGGAAACCTTGAATTGATGGTTCACTAGAGAGTTCCAAAGAACTTGCAAAAGAATATGTTCAAGTTTTTATAGAGAGTTTGAATGGAATGTTCCTCGTTCTTTCTTTTTTCAATTCTATAAGGTTGTTTATCCCTTGTCATTACATACATGATCTTCATGGCAATGAAGAGAATTCAAAGCATTGGCTTGAAAAATTGTTTCAACACCTGCAACATGCTATATGTGAGAGGGAAAAAAACAAAACATTATTTGATTTTAAACTTGCCTGAAAAAGTTGCATGCATTTGTTGATACTTTGTGTTAATTATGAGGGTTCACCCATGAAAGATGCTTGGGGGATTTTTTGTGCCACCGAGTTAAATACAAATTTTCCAAACATGTCAAAGTTATGGCAAGTAGTACTTACTATACCTACAAGCACAGTTGCATGTGAGAAAGGATTCTCAAGACAAAACATAATAAAGTATGTATGAAGAACAAAACTATAATTGGGTACATTATATTCCTTGATGCGAGTTTCACTAACAAGGCTTGATTCATCAATGGTGGAATGAGATAAGGTATATGAAATTTGGAAAAATGCTAAGTAAAGAAGAATATTAAATATTTAAGGCTTTTGCTTTTTTATGTATCTTTTTAATAGTATTGTATTCCATATGATGTAAGACACATCAAATGTTTTATACAAACTTTTGTAATTTAATGGTGTTATGTTAAATGCAAATTATAATTAGTGTATGTTATGAAGAGGTTCCCTTTATATTCACAACACAAGTTACTCTTTTATTCATCACAAAAATTAACAAAAACACATATAATACATAATATTTAAATGATGAACAAAAATAAATATAAAACATTATGCAAAAAACAATTTAAAAAAAAAACCTATCATAAATGGATAAAAACACCCATCAAATTTTTACCTTGATTCTTTCTATCAAATAAAGGCAAATAAGGGCTTATTAACACTGATATAAATACAAGAGAATTTATTTTCGAAATAAAAATGTGTATAAGAACATAGGCTTTAGCAGGCTGATCCCGACTATAGTCAATGGGGATCATTTGTTGAGGATATAATTTCAACTTCTTCGCTTCCCTCCATTCTCAGAAGAAATTTAGATTTGAAAAATGAAGGGTGAGAAGAAGTATAAAAACAACAATAATTGCTGAATTTTTTTTTATGTTTGTTTGACGCTAATACACCATAATCCTATCTTAATTCCGTTAACATCTAAATAAAAATAGTGAGCTAACACAACATTCACCTAGGCTTAAAGCTTTGTTTTCTAGAATTTTTATAGGCACAAGTTAGAACCTATTCCCATATGAAATACCTCGGAATTATTTTCCAACATATGAAAATAAATAACCAATGAATTTTCCAAAACAAATAACAAAGCAACTTAAAAAAACACTCTCGTGCTTTTCTAGTTATTGTTGTTTTAAATTAGTGAACCTTTATGTATAAATCTCAATTCATATTTTCAAAATGACAAACTTATGTGTCAAATAGAATTTCCATCCACTCTATGCCAAAGTCTATTGCATCGTTGTTACACACTTTGACTTAAA
Source organism: Picea engelmannii (assembly GCA_009831015.1). Taxonomy (NCBI): domain Eukaryota; kingdom Viridiplantae; phylum Streptophyta; class Pinopsida; order Pinales; family Pinaceae; genus Picea; species Picea engelmannii. Next base: position 107,366 of record ML785100.1, on the reverse strand, counting down.
ACAGATGCAAAATTCATATAGTGAATAAGTATACTATTAACATTTTAAACTATTATGATGGAAAAGTTTAAATATTAGATTTTTATTTTTTTTAATTATCATTAACACTTAACAATTCAGTTGTTGGTGAAATTACAATTTTTCATTATTTAAATTATAGTTTTGAATGCATATAAATTATATAATCTCAACAATTAATAAAAAAACACAACAAAAAAATTCAAAAAATTTAATATTTAAACTACGACTTATCTCAGTTTCCTTTAATGAAAAGTGAGTTCTCCTTTTATAACTGTGTACCATTCACTTACACTTTGATAATTCCCCTTCACATTCCTATGCAGATGAACAATTACACATAAATACCTATTTATAATATTTTGCTAATGAGGTCATTTACACAAAGACTTTATCATCTTAGCTATGAGGCCTACACAATCTTTCGCTGTGAGGCCTTTTACACTCGTGAGGACAATGAATATGGTCGCAATGATAAAGATATAATCATATAAGTGAATATGGTTTTGAATTTTGGAAGCCTTATATCATGGAATGCACCAAAAACTCCAAAAAATATGGCAAGATACGCCAAAATTACACTTCACTTATCTTTTAGAGATATCACTTGACTTTATAATTTAAAACTCTAATAAATTAATAAATAGATTATATAAATATAAATAATATGTGTTTCTTATGATAAGTGGAGTGTTCATTTGAAATGTTGGATGTTTCAAAATCTTACACAATTTATTTCTATAAATTTTAAGCACGCACACACAAATTCTAGCTATAGTTATACTTACTCTATAAATATCTTGAAAATGATTTTTATTATTGGAAAATTATAAGTGGATAATAATTTTGCAAAATGTTGGCCTAACATTCATTTCAACATGTTGAATTAACTACAAAATAAATAACTAAACTAGAGCTTGAAATCTTCATTCCTAAATAACACATGATATGAAACTAATGAAACTAAATTATGGAATTTTCATCTTTAAATAACACATAATTTGAAGACAAAACTGCATGAACACATAATTTTCTACCTTGGTCTCTTCCCCAATCCCACAAGAATGTAAGACTCTCAAAACAACAAACTAAAAAACAAGAAATTGTTGTAAATGAATTGATGAAAAAACATAATTAAAAGCCCATGTATGCAAATAAATTCCACACACAAAAAAATTGTTTATTTCTTTTAGCTCAAGATACATTTATACACATACATCTTCTATCAAAGACAACCACAATATTTGATCCAGTTCGAAAATCATAACCACAATCTAATTCAAGAGAAGATCTTGTTAGAGATCTCTTAAATCTAACTAAGACTCGACAAACTCCATAATACTAGAAAGTGCATATCTACATATATAAAACTTCAATAACAAACCAATCTAGCAAAAATAGAAAACCGATCTAACACTAGACCCATATTTTTAATACTCCCTCTTGAGGATAGTTCTAGGTACATGAAAACCAAGTCTAGTTCTAAAGTCTTCAAATTTTGGCTTAGGTAAGGATTTAGTGAGTATGTAAGGTACATTATATTCAATATAACAATGCTCCATATAAATCCCCTTTTTGTTGATGAGATCTCTAATGAAATGGTACCTGGTTCCAATGTGCTTTGACTTGTAATGAAACACAGGATTGTTAACTAAATTTATACAAGACTGATAATAACAATAGATAAGAGTAGGAATCTTCTCCATCACTCCAAGATCAATAAGAAAATTCTTAAGCCAAATTGATTCACAACTCCTAGTAGCAACAATAATATATTCATCCTTTGTGGATGAAAAATAAACATAATCTTGTTTCTTACTGCTCCAAGAAACCATGTTAGAAGATAAGGAGAAACAATAACCTATAGTAGATTTTCTAGAATTGACATCACCTTCTCAATCAACATTTTCATAACCATGCAGACAAATATGTTTTCCTTTTTCATTACCAAGAACATAATAAAAAATGCCACTCAAATAATGGAGAATTCTCTTACCAACTTGCCAATGAACCTTCTTTGGTTTTACCCTAAACTGACTTAGGATATTTACAACATATGATAAATCAAGAAGAGTATTAAATAAGTAAATGAGTCTACCAATCAATTTGTGACACAATGTAGAATCCACTTCTTCACTTGGATCATCAACTCTCTATTTAACACAAAGATCCATAGGTGTAGAAATAGGTTTGCAACCCTCCATTTTGAACTTTTTCAAAATCTCCACAACATACTTGTCTTAAGTCAAAATAATATGATATTTATCCCACCACACCTCCAAATCAATAAAATAGTGAAGAGGACCAAAATATTTCATTTCAAATTCCTGACATAATTCATTCTTCAACCAATGAATTAATTCATCATCATTTCCTATCAAAATGAGATCATCTACAAAAAATAATCACAATGCTATCACCATCACACATAAAATATAAATTAGCATCAACAACTAATTTCGTTACACCTTTTCTATGGAACCACTCATCAATCTAAGTATAGCATACACAAGGAGCCTTCTTAAGACCGTACAAGGCCTTCTTCAACCTACACACAAGATCCTCTTTACCAACAACTTCAAAACCCTGTGGTTGTTGTATGTAGACCTCTTCTTTCAAAACACCATTTAGTAAATCCATCTTCATGTCCATATAGTGAAGATTCCAATTATAAAAAGAAACCAAGGAAAGTACACATCTATTAGTAGTATATTGATCAATAGGAACAAAGGTATCATTATAGTCAATGTTAGGTTTTTTACCAAAACCTTTAGAAACAAACCTTTCCTTATGTTTTTCAATGGAAGCACCAACATTATGTTTGAGCTTGAATATCCATATGCTATTGATAATTTTATTTCCTTTAGGGAGTGAAACTAAATCCCACACATCATTTTTCGTGGCGCTTTCATATTCCTCTTGCATGGATTCAACCCATTGTCTAGAACATGAAGCCTCATAAAATGTATTGGGATTAGAATCAACTAATATACTCATTAAAAAAATATATATATATCTTCGTACCTTTTATTTGGGATTTTGGTTCATGTATATCTCCGAGGACAACTCAAATTTGGCCCGTCATCAAGTTTCAATCTTGATCCATCTACCAGTTTTTGTTAAAATTTTGGTAAGATTGTTTAACCATAAACAATGTTACACCATTGTCACCCAACCATAGGAACTTACACATACCACCCCTAAGCATAGTAACTTTTTCTTAGATAGATTACATTCATGAAGCAAGTCCTCTCAGATAAACCCTAACCAGAAATACCAACATAGTTGCAAAAAAAACACAATTCCAAGAGAGAATACCTTTACCAAGAGAAGCACACAAGAGAGAGATACCAAAAATACTAAGAAAGGAGAGACTTCACCACTGCAACCTCTCTATCACCTTCCTTGGACTTGCACCTCCTTCTGCATCACTACAACTACTGCAACTGCTTCTTGTGAGACTTGTGCCCTAACTGAGTGAGTGAGAGAGTGCAAATGAGGTAGTGCCTTACCTCTATTTATACTAGCTTGTCCAAGTGAATTTTCATATGCGACCAACTTCTCTTTCTGGAGCCTTATAATTATTTATTATTATTCTCCTTGGGCCGACTTCTCTTCTAGGGTATTTCCACATCTATTTAATGGTTCTCTTTCTTCCAGAATATTCTATTCTAAGCAAAAAGTTTATACTGGAGGATAATACCTCCCTCGGCTACCAAAACATCAACACTCCCTCTTATCTAGGGAGGTATTAACTATGATGTTCTTCAAGTAATGGTCTCAATCAAATCCATCCATCTCACATGGCATGGGAAAGACTTACATGGTCTTGCAGACTAGTCTACAGGTAGCACCACCATAGCCACACAAGCTATCTCATGATCAAACAGATCATGTCACAAGTATCACCATCATAGCCAAATAGGCTCTGTCATAGTCACACACAAACTATATTATGGTTATGTCACAGTCATGCATCTAGGGCCTTATCAACATACACAACATCTCTCTAGTGGGCATAGCCTCATCGTCCTCTCCGATCTTATGGGTCTTTTTGGCCCTTGACCAAGTTTTGAGGATCCTTGGTCATGTTTGACCTATTTTGGGACTTCGACAGGCTGTCAAAGGTGGAGCACAAATCGAAGCGGAGATCACAGGATCTCGACCCCTTGTTTAGGGATTTTTGGGTTTTGGGATTATGTTACGGGTATGGGGATGTCGGCCCATGGGTTTACCCATGTTTAGGCCCTTTTTGTAATTTATAAATAGAAGTCTAGGAGATGTAAGAGAGAGGGGAAATGCTTGGTACCTAGCCAAAGTGTTGAGTGAAAATTGTAAATGCTTTGTGCATGCTATGTTGAGAACTTGCAGATCTAAGTGCAAGTGATTATAAGAGACTGTGTATAGGCTTTGTGTTGTAATCTAGCTCAGGGAAGGAGGATCTAGAGAAGTGCGCGTAGATCTCTTTTCCTATGCGGAGTAGGATCTTGTGGCTCTAGGCATGTAAAAGATTGACAAAAGATAACAAAAGAGAAGAAGAGTTGGTGGACATATCCCCAGGCTGGGGGTGAACCATGTATATCCTATGTTATGGTTGCTTTGTGCATTATGGTTGTTTCATTGTTCATATGATTAATTCTTAGTGCTTAGATGAATCTAATATGATAAGATTGGTGTTGAATTATGAATGAATGCTAGATCTAACCTATGTGAATGTGCTTAGTGCTTGAATATACTAGATCCCGGTGAATACTGCATTAATATATTGTTAAGGTTTACCTACGCTATAAATTAAGGCTAAATACTAATGATCTATAACTGCTAAGTGCTATGTTAAGGCGTTACAATCACATATCTGTGTCCCAGCTAAGGTTGCAGACACTGGAGTCCTGCAACCACCCCTACCTCTACCTCAGGTGAGACTTCATCTACTTCACAGGTGTTGCCGAAAGGGCCAGTAGTTAGGGTTTTGTTGGTGCCCTGTTGAAGCATTGAACCCTGGGTCTACCCCTGTGCCAACAAATGGTTCCATTGCCAGGACCTGAAACTGTGATTGTTGGGAACTGGAGAAAAGATAAAGCTTTGTGCGTAGGTCTATTGCCCTAGTGCATAGTATTCTACTTGAATTGTGAAGCTCTGTGCTAAGAAGATGAGTTAGATCTGAAGAAAAGAGGTAAGATATTGAAGCTTTGTGCTCTGATAAAGGTAAGAACAATGAAAAGTTTTGATTGAAAAGGTAAGATAAGTGGAAATTTTTGTTTCGAAAGTATGAATCTAGGTATGTTTGATAAATTTTATCCTAGACTGAAAACTAGGGCATAGCTAGAAGAAAGAATATTTGATATGAGTAAATCTGATAGAAATGATGAAAGATATGTTATTCCTATGCATAGAAAGAATGTTTCGACTAACAAATGGATGCAGGATCCTAGAAATAATTTTTTGTAGGTTAGCTACTATGATCCTAGTGCTCAATACATGAAAGATTGGGGATCATTTAAAAGAAAACGAGAATTAATTCTTTGTTACAACTTTCGAAGACTGGGACATCTTGCTAAGGAATGCCCTGATAGAATACCTAGTTGTCTTTGTTGTAAATCTATGGACCATGAAGTTTTGGATTTCCCTAGAATGATTGCTAAGGTTGGAAGATTGAATATGAGACAAGAAAACCCTGAGGAAGATCAAGCAACTAAGACCATGGAAAACCCCCAGAAACAATCAGCAAATGTATTGCTGCAAATGAAAGAAACCCTGAATGATCATAGAAATGTCAACTTATCAGAGATCTTTAAAGAAAAAAGGTGCATAGAAACAAGAATAGGAGACTTTGACATTGGCTGTGTTCTGGATGTGGAAACACAAGTGAATATCATCACATAAAGAACCTGGGAAATTTTAGAAAAACCTGCTATGATTCCTTCATTGGGAGGAATAAGATTATTTAGAGGAAATATGATAACCCTATGTGAAAGACTCACCCATATATATATGAGTGCTCATGGAACTTCGACAAAGGAAGATTTTGAGGTTGTTAAATTTATTGAGAACAATGTCCCATTCGCTATGTTACTAGGAAAAACCTGGATTGAGAAGAATCAGGCCAGAAGAAAAGAAGAGGAACTCTTAGAACAAAAGAAGCAAGAATTAAAATATTTCATGATTAGGAGGATAACACACTTCATTGAAGAACATGAGAATAGATCGAAGCTACTTAGAACTAGAAACTTGGATGTCGAAGTTGAAAAAACACAAGAAGACTCACAGAAGAGTGGAGCACCTACCCTAGACAGAGAAGAAGTATTGCCCTTGAACCCTATGAAATAATCTCAACAATGCAAAGTTACTATGCCAAAAGGAGATAAGAATAAAAATGGAAAAAGGAATACCAAGATGAAGATCACAGGGAAGAAATCTAGAAAGATCAGTAAGAAGAGAGCAAAGATAGAAAAGTTGCAAAAGGTTCTAGAGGGGACTTCGCAGAAGGAAGGTTTACAAAACTAGAACTTCGTCGGGATATCAGAACAACACAACATGGCACTTCGGCATGGTGAAGCAATATAACAGTTGGAGGCATTATGACCATTAGAACGATGCCCCCGAACGGTTAGAACAACAATTATGACCAGAAATCTCGTCATCATACCGTTGGGACCGCACCGCAACGAAAATAACCTCATTGATGAAGGATTCTCACCCATTGGAGAAATCTGTTACCTCGTTGTCTACTTAGTCCGTCGACTGTTGCACCGAGAATACTTTCGTGAATTGTATCCAAGCCAATAGAAGAACTCATTACTACAACGTTGTGTTTACTGAGATCGACACCTGTCCTATTGCATTGAGAATTCAGTCATCGACCTGAGTTATCCGATCGAGAGAATGCCTATCGGACAAACTCAACGCCATAGAGAAGTCAGTCGAAGAAGTTCTCATTGATTTAATGGCCGAAAAAGTAATGTCCACAGGGATTCAAGCTTCATCAATGAGAGGAGTGCAAGCCTCTACGTCGACTGCTCACGGATCCGGACCATCCCGAGCTGCAGTCGAGAAAATAACCAAGCATCGAGATGACTTGGAGAATGTGAAGTTAATCCCAACTATCCTGCCCAACTACATCCCTCCTTTGGCTGGTGCGATGAGTTGTGACAGTGTCCCCAGAGACTTCGAGTATACCCTAGTTATTGCGTACCTCCCGAAGGGGATACGTGCAATTAGAACACAACAAGATAAGATCACGACATTAAAATTCATTAATTCAACATAGGGGACCGCAAGAACCACAATATGATCGCTCCTCATAGATACTTGACTAGGACGAAGGGGAAGAACTTGAAAATAATCCTCCAACCATGGACTATGAACCACACGCAGTCCACCATCTTGAATGTGATGAATATTCCACATTTCAGAAGGCACCAGGAGGTTAAGGCATGTGTTAAGATCTTGCTATCATGCTACCATGGCGACTATATATGGCTAGAAAAACGCATCACAGTCGATTCGAAACTGATCCATAGGATCACCGGATTGAGCATGCAGGGACCAGACCCAGAAGACTTCTACCCAGGGAAGGTTGTAGACTGCGCCCTGGCACAAAGAATTAAGGACATCTGTGGCGATGTAGAAAAGGGGACACAAGGCTACAAGGTAGCTTCCATCTAGAATGGCGTAGTGCGCCTGGCCTACCAGCTGATCACAAGAAAGCTGGTGAGAAAGAACATACCTACGTAGGTCACAGGGTTTTTTGTTGACCTCGCCAGAAAATGTGTAGAAGGACTCCAAATGAACTGGGAGAAGTACTTAGTAAACCAACTAGAATTGTATTTTCGTGAAGCTCGAGATCAGGGCTATGAGTTCCATTTCAGCTGGCTGCTAATCCTCATAGAATTTATTGCTTGGGAGGTGCCAAATGGTGTGAACTTCCCAAACATTCATCCATTCGATCCACTCGCTGCAAATTTCACCATGTTCTGGTACTCGAGCGATATGGGAAAATAATGGCAGTCAAACGTAATATTCCACACATACTATATTTAGTTAAAGAGGGATATTGGGGTTGTACCTCGTATGACGCTGAACACCCTGCACCGATTCAGACCCCTCATGAAGTTTTGTGCATATTTTCACTTTATTTATATCACTACGTGTGCAGGCGAGCATGAAGAAGAGCTTCAATCATACTATAATCTCATAGAGGAGGACCTCGAAGAGATAAATAAGGACTGATCTGTAGATCTCCTTATCCCTACTGACCCCACATAAATGAATTAGAATCCACTCACGAAGAGCATGATACACCTGGACCTAGCAAAAGGAAGAAGACCGAAGAGGTACAAAACCTAAGAAGTGCATCAGCCGAAACTGCTTCAGAATCACCTAGACGAGGAGATAATGATGAAGTAGATAAAGAAGATACCAATGGAAAAGAATATCAACAGAAGAATGATGAAGTAACACTGCCTAGGGATCTTGTTGATGAGGTTGATCCCTCTAATAAAATAAAGGTCCCCCCCACGAATCCTACCTCACGGAAGAAATCCAAAACCACCAAGACTAAGCTGCAGACTGTGCTCATGCTCGATGACTTTGAATTCATCATCGCAGCCGTATCAGATGTGTCATAGGATATTATGTAGAACACTGAAGCCAAGCAAGAAACCATGTATGAAAAAACTAAGACATAACTAAGAGGGGTAAAACATGCCCTTCACTCCATCCACGCAGTATCCACTACACCCCCGCCATCAAAAGAACCAGATTTGGGAGATGAGCCTGCCCAACTCTGCAAAATAGTTGATGTGACCGAAGCTTGCCTTCATTGAGCACAAGAAGAGAAATAACAAGCCATGTTGGCCCTGAAGAAATAACAACAGGAAGTGGTAGAGAAACACCGAGTTGCGTAGCAGGAGAAGGATGACCTCCACACCAAGTTCAAAGAGGAGAGAGCATAGTTCAAGCAAGAGAAATAGAAGTTGCTCACAGAGCAGCTCAGAGTCAAAGAAGCAGTCACCAGAGCACTTCACTTTGTGATAGGCTTAGAGAAAAAGGCAGAAGAACCAGTGGAGAATCAAGTAGCGCAGCTCATAGAAGCTATCCAACAACTTCATCAGAGAATTGCAAACCTAGATCTACAAACAATGCCAAGTACCCCACAGGACGTGTGAGACCAAAGAGAAGCCACTGCCCAGAGCGCAGTTGAGAGGATCAGAGCATTCACTTTGGAATGTAAGCAACTTAGCAGTAGAAGTGCACAAACCTATGAGTGACTTACTGAAGACCCTAAACTAAAGTCACTGGAGTCACAACTCTAGGAGGCAAAGAAACAAGCATTGACAGTACAGGCACAATTGAAGCTTCTGTCAACAGTTAAAAGGATGAAGTGATCCCAGGAATAACGCACTGCTCAACAACAGGTCCACACCATACAAAAAAAAGTCATGGAAGTGACTTGGAGGCTCCAACCAATCTAGGACGAAGCGTGCCAAATTTTTGAGGAGATTGAAGGCCGAGGAGAAGAACTAGAGCAAGTAGTCACTGAAGTTGAACAACGTTTAGAGGGACCTGTCAACAAAGGATTTATCCAAGAGTTCGTCGATCAAGAGGCCTTGGCGCAACAACGGGTCGAAGCAACTCGAGCTAAGCTCAAGGATTTTGAAGCAGAGCTACCCAAACTAGAGTGACTCGGGACAAGTCACAGGTGAGTGTTGGGGGCATGTTGGTCCTTGACCAAGTTTTGAGGATCCTTGGCCATGTTTAGGGATTTTTTGGTTTTGGGATTATGTAACGGGTATGGGGATGTCAGACCATGGGTTTACCCATGTTTAGGCCCTTTTTTAATGTATAAATAGAAGTCTAGGCAATGTAAGAGAGAGGGAAGAGGCTTTGTACCTAGCCAAAGTGCTGAGTGCAAATTGTAAATGCTTTGTGCATGCTATGTTGAGAACTTGCAGAGCTAAGTGAAAGTGATTGTAAGAGATTGTGTAAAGGCTTTGTGCTATAATCTAGCTTGAGGAAGGAGGATCTAGCAAAGTGCACTCAGATCCCCTGTCCTATGCGGAGTACGATCTTGTGGCTCTGTGCATGTATAAGATTGACAGGAGACAATAAAAGAGAAGAAGAGTTGGTGGACGTAGCCCCAAGCTGAGGGTGAACCACATATATCATGTGTTATGGTTGCTTTGTGCATTATGGTTGTTTCATTGTTCATATGATTAATGCTTAATGCTTAGATGAATTTTATATGACAATCTTGTGATGAATAATATGAATGAATGCTAGATCTAACCTATGTGAATGTTCTTAGTGCTTGAATATACTAGATCCGGGTGAATACTTTGTTGATATGTTGTTAGGTTTTACCTGCGCTATAAATTAAGGTTGAATAATAATGATCTATAACTTCTAAGTGCTCTGTTAAGGTGTTACAATCATAGATATGTGTCCCAACAAAGTTTGCAGACAATGGAGTCCTGCATCCACCCCTGCCTCTACCTCGGGTGAGACTTCATCTGCTTCGCAGGTGTTGCCGAAAGGGCCAGTAGTTAGGGTTTTGTTGGTGCATTGTTGAAGCATTGAACCTTAGGTATGCCCCTATGCCAACAGGTCTTGGCATCCTTTCATACCTTATGTCATTACATGACTTCATCTAGCTCACTCAAAGCTAGGAAACTAGCTAGTTCACATAGAAATGCACTACTTCCCAATCCACATGGAGTCTTAGCAACTATCCAGTTTAGCCAGTTCACATAGAACTATGCTACTACCCAATCCATACAGAGTTTGGGAAAATATCCATTTTATCCAGTTCACACAGAACTACACTACTACCCAATCCATACTGAGTTTGGGAAACTATCCAGTTTATCCAATTCACACAAAACTGCGCTACTACCCAATCCATATGGATTTTGGGAAACTATCATGCTTGTAAATGACTACCCACTGCTGCCACACTTTGTAAGCTACTACCCTCTAGAATCACATATGTGACTCATCATTCCCTCTTATGAAGGAAGTTCTTCTAAACCACGCCAAGCTTATCCCTGAAGTACTCAAACTTTACCTTTGACAGAGGCTTGGTCAACACATTTTCTATCTACTCGTCTGTGCCGATATACTGGAGCTTCATAACTCTCTTTTGCACTAGATCTTGGATATAATGGTACTTGATCTCGACGTGCTTGGAATTTTCATGAAACACATGGTTCTCAAACAAATTTATAGAACTCTGGTTGTCAAAAAAAAATACAAGTCACCTCCAACTCGAGATCAAATAGTCCTACAAGCAACTTATGAAGCCACATAGTTTCGCTACTAGTTGAACATGCTGCTATGTATTCTTCCTTGGTTGTACTAAGTGCCACACTAATCTACTTCTTGTTGGGCCACAATTCATAGCTAACCCCAAATTGAAGCAAAATCCTGATGTACTCTTCCAATCTATGACATACCCTTGCAGTCTTATCTTATGATCTGAAACATATCGTAGTCCAAATTCTATCGTACCCTTCAGGTACCTTAATACATTCTTTTCTGCAATCGAGTGAACACATCTTGGTTCAACCATATGCTGACTCAAAGTATTCACTGCAAAGCATATACATGACCTAGTATTCATCAAATACATCAACGAACCAATAATCTACCTGTACATGGTGAAATACACTTTCTTTGAAGAAGTATCACTCAATAACTTCAGGTTCGTCACCATCGGTGTGGGAATGGATTTATAATCCACAATTACGAATCTCTTCATGATTTCTATTGAATATTTTCCTTGGCTAAGGAAAATATCGTCCAGTTTATTCCACACCTCTAGACCCGAGAAATAATTCATCATACCCAAATATTTCTTCTCAAACTCTGATGTATCATGCATCATAATCAACGATCAACTTCTCATTCTCTGTTAGAAAATAGGTCATCCACATATAACAAAAATATCACTGGTCCACTATCCTCAACCTTATAGTAAATATTGGCATCTTCTTTACTCTTGGTAAAACCCAAGTGCATCATAAAACTATTAATTCTACCTCACCATGCCCTGAGTGCTTATTTCAATCCATACAAGGATTTATTCAATATGCACACATGTGTTTTTCTGTCACGTGTCTTGGAACCTTATGGTTTTTCCACGTACACTTCCTCTTCCACTACACCATTTCAAAAATCTGTCTTCATGTCCATATAATGTATCTTCCATTTCATTACTGCATCTATCACAAGTGTAGTTCTAATCGAAGTGTATCTCTCCACAAGAGAAAATGTTTCCTCATAATCTATTCCTTCTTTCCGGGAGAACCCACGAGCCACAAATATTTCCTTGTACTTCTCGATACTTCCATTCGCTGAATTTTTTGTCTTGTACCTCCATTTGGAACTCACAATTGATTTCTCTTTCGGCCTCAGAACCATATCCCAAACACCATTCTTAATATTGGACTGATATTCTTAAATCATGGAATCCTTCCATACTTTCTTCTTTACAACCTCTTCATAATAGGTAGGCTCAACATCAATGACATCACATAACAATGCCACATAACTGGAATATGGTCAAGGTTTCTTTCTTTCTCTAAAATATCCATCTGGAGCACCATACTTCTTGAGATCTTGAATAATCTCATGAACCCAAGCTAGTATTATTTTCTTCGTACTCATTTCTATAGGTCTTTATTGTTCTTCCATGTCATGATCCTCTGGACCATGCTCTTCTGGCACAACATCATTACCTGCATTTGTATCTACAACTCTAGGATCTTCAGGCTCCTCATCATGGATCTCATTTGTATGATGTTTCCTCGATCTACTAAAGGTTGCATCCTCATCGAAGGTAACATATCTTCTAGTCTCAATTTGTCTGTAACCAGGGATGTAGACTCTACATGCCTTCCATGTATTAATATATCCAAGAGATATACCCTTCTTTCCTGAAGGATCCAACTTCGATCTCCTCTCCTTTTTTGATAGTTATCATTAAAACTTGACAATTCAATTGTTGTTGAAATCACAATTTTTCTTTATTTAAATTGTAGTTTTGAATGCATATAAATTATATAATCTCAACAATTAATAAAAAAAAACACAACAAAAAAATTCAAGAAATTTAATATTTAAACTACGACTTATCTCAATTCCCTTTAATGAAAAGTGGGTTCTCCTTTTATAACTATGTACCATTCACTTACACTTTGATAATTCCCCTTCACATTCCTATGCATATGAACAATTACACATAAATACCTATTTATAATCTTTTTCTAATGAGGTCCTTTACACAAGGACTTTATCATCTTTCGCTATGAGGCCTACACAATCTTTCGATGTGAGGCCTTTTACGCTCGTGAAGACAATGAATATGGTCGCAATGATAAATATATAATCATATAAGTGAATATGGTTTTGAATTTTGGAAGCATTAGATCATGCAATGCACCAAAAACTTAAAAAAATGTGGCAAGATACCCCAAAATTACACTTGACTTATCTTTTAGAGATACCACTTGACTTTATAATTTAAAACTCTAATAAATTAATAAATATATTATATAAATATAAATAATATTTGTTCCTTATGATAAGTGGAGTGTTCACTTGAAATGTTGGATGTTTCAAAATCTTACACAATTTATTTTCATAAATTTTAAGCACGCACACACAAATTATAGCTATAGTTATACTTATTCTATAAATATCTTGAAAATGATTTTTATTATTGGAAAATTAGAAGTGGATAATAACTTTGTAAAATGTTGGCCTAACATTCATTTCAACATGTTGAATTAATTACAAAATAAATAACTAAACTAGAGCTTGAAATCTTCATTCCTAAATAACACATGATATGAAACTAACAAAACTAAATTATGGAATTTTCATCTTTAAATAACACATAATATGAAGACAAATCTGTAGGAACACATAATTTTCTACCTTGGTCTCTTCCCCAATCCCACAAGAATGTAAGACTCTCAAAACAACAAACTACAGATTAAGAAATTGTTGTAAATGAATTGATGAAAAAACATAATTAAATGCCCATGTATGCACATAAATTCCACACACAAAAAAAATTGTTTATTTCCTTTAGCTCAAGAAAAAATTATACACATAAATCTTCTATTAAAGATAGCCACAATATTTTATCCAATTTGAAAATCATAACCACAATCTAATTCAAGATAAGATCTTGTTAGAGATCTCTTAAATCCAACTAAGACTTGACAAACTCCATAATACTAGAAAGTGCATATCTACATAGATAAAACTTCAATAACAAACCAATCTAGCAAAAATAGAAAACCGATCTAGCACTATACCTGTTAGCACTCTGTACATTCTATCCGGTTGAATAGAAAGACGACAGAGGTAACTGTTTCAACCAGCTTTGGAGCTTAGGCACTAGCCTGCTCAACTCAGAGAGGGCTCTCTCGTGTCACTTGATACATCTATGGACATCGGTGGCTAGAATTGGTTTGTTTTGGGGTTTTAATAAAGTTGTTGAAGAGCTGAAGATGAACTTTGGGCTATGGGGTCAAGAATGTAGGATGCATTTCCAAATCGTGAAAACAATCAAGAGGAAAAGGCTAAATGAGGAAGTGACTTCTGAGTTTATGCTTGAAAATTTTAGATGGTATCAGAAGAAAAGAAACACACAACTATTATCAGAGCATTATAGTAATGAATTCTAAAATGGTTTAGAAGAGATGAACATAGTCTAAATTGCCAAGTCAAGAGCATTGAATAATGAATTCTGGAGTTTTAGTTTCTTAATTTAGACAGAAGAAAGCAAAATGAAAATACAGAATAACATGAATCACACACTATGAGAGAAAACGAGACTCATAACACCACCAATTATAATCTTTTCATAAAAAGTCCCAAAATCTGCCTCTACACCCATGTATTCATTCCAGTCCTAGAGTTTTATAAAGTTTTCCTAAACAGAGGGCATGCTCCTCTTTTCTCCATGCTTCTATACTCATGAGGCCAAGCATATATAGAGGAATTTCATATGGAATTTAAGATGTTCCGACTTCCTCATAATTCTAAAAACAAATACAAGTTACAAAAAGGAAGAACAATTGTATTATTTAAAGGGACCGTTAGTAATCAATATGTCATATCAGGAATCCCTTCTCTTAAGCTGACATCTGTCTAAAACTATTTGAAATACACCAAAATTTTACCTCAGGATTCACCTCAGCTTGGCGATTTCCTCCTCCAGGGTACTCCACCAATCAAAATTTTCCCTGACGCTCTCTATCATCTTAGTTTTGGCCTCTAATTTCCTCATTTTTCTCCTCTTCTTCTTTGCGGCTGGGTGGCAGGCATTGTCTGTGTGTTCATTTATGACAAGATCCCTCATAATAGGGTTTAATTTTACTCCTGACTCCGTCTCAATTTCAGGTTCGGTATGAAATTTAGTCACCAACATCTGCAAGACCCATCTTTCATTCTTACTTATTGACCTCCCTGGTACCTTAGCTGAGAACCCAGTCACGCCAGACATCATTTGACGGGTATTATCCATGCCTTTCAGACTTCACAGAGACCTTGATTTGGCCACCCTTTGAGTTTACAAAATTCAGGAGCACAGGCCGAGCTTGTTTTTCTTACACATAAGATGACAATTTCTGAGAATAGGATAAAATGATTCATATCTGAGATTTTATGCTTTGTGTACTTTTCTCACGAATTAATGTCACAGTACCTTGGTGTGCCACGCTTCATCAATCCACTTTGAATGATGAGCCTCGAGTTAGTTAAGCGACGATGTCCTTTTGGTATGTCATCCAGGAAAGTACCTGGACCAATGATGTGAGGTGATCTGACCAACCGCCATCCTCCCCACGAGCTATCGACATGAAGTTTTGAACCATGTGACATCGGGGCCATAGGAAAAGTGGTTTCGGGAAATATTTCGTCTCCCCCGATGTGTGTGTAAGAGCGCCATGCATTCCCCATCAAAACCAGAGTAGTTTTCCCTAGTCTTCCTTCGTGCTGTTAAGTTTCGTGTTATTCGTTTGTCCGATGTAGGCTTCAACCGTAGATCTAAGATTCTTCAAGATCGACGGCCTACTGAGCTACTCCCTTCCCACTTCCACTACATTCATTCATATGCCGCGGAATATAGCCGAGCGCCTTGAACTATCATGCATCTACTGTGGTATAGTGTATTTCTAAACTTCAGAAGTTTTTAGATCCCGATAAAAATTGTTAGGGTGATAACAAGACCCATATTTTTAATACTCCCTCTTGAGGATAGTTCTAGGTACATGAAAACTAAGTCTAGTTCTAAAGTCTTCAAATTTTGGCTTAGGTAAGGCTTTAGTGAGTATGTCAGCTACATTATATTCAATAGAACAATGCTCCATATAAATCCCCTTCTTGTTGATGAGATCTCTAATGAAATGGTACCTGGTTTCAATATGCTTTGACTTGTCATGAAACATGGGATTGTTAGCTAAATTTATACAAGACTGATAATAACAATAGATAAGAGTAGGAATATTATCCATCACTCCAAGATCAATAAGAAAATTCTTAAGCCATATTGATTCACAACTCCCAGTAGAAACAATAATATATTCATCCTTTGTGGATGACAAAGAAACACAATCTTGTTTCTTACTGCTCCAGGAAACCATGTTATAATCTAAGGAGAAACAACACCCTATAGTAGATTTTCTAGAATTGACATAACCTTCCCAATCAACATTTTCATAACCATGCAGACAAATATATTTTCCTTTTTCATTACCAAGACCATAAAAAACAATGCCACTCAAATACTGAAGAATTCTCTTACCAACTTGCCAATGAACCTTCTTTGGTTTTACCCTAAACTGACTTACGAGATTTACAACATATGATAAATAAAGATGAGTATTAAATAAGTAAAGAAGTCTACTAATCAATTTTTGATACAATGTAGCATCCACTTCTTCACTTGGATCATCAACTCTCTATTTAACACAAGGATCCATAGGTGTAGAAATATGTTTGCAACCCTCCATTTTGAAATTTTTCAAAATCTCCACAACATACTTGTTTTAAATCAAAATAATATGATCGTTATCCTACCACACCTCCAAACCAAGAAATAGTGAAGAGGACCCAAATACTTCATTTGAAATTACTGGCATAATTCATTCTTCAACCATTGAATTAATTCATCATCATTTCCTATCAGAATGAGATCATCTACAAAAAATAATCACAATGCTATCACCATCACACTGAAAATATAGATTAGCATCAACAACTGATTTTGTTACAACTTTTCCATGTGTTATCACCGTAATATTTTTGGGATGGTATCTGAGCTTAAAAATCTTATTGAAGGATTACATCGCCACAGAGATATGATAGATCAGAAGGCCCCACTATATCTAGTGACATACAAACAAAATAGCGGAGATACAAAGAGAAAAACTCAGTGGACCGTCGATCTTGAAAGCAGCCCGTATCAACGACTGAGCCGCATAGCAGAGATTTAACTCATGTGAAGGTTAAGTGATCAAGGGCAGGAAGGCGAAAACAATAACGGTTTCATTACGGGACACATGGTGCCCGTAGAGGTACATCGGGGGAAAAAGAAGTCTGACTAATACCACTTCCTTCAACCCCCTGATGCCAAAGCTGCCAGGAAAATGTGGACCGTATATCCTGAAGTATCCCAAATCAACGATTGAAGTTTATATCGACTATTGAAACAACATGAATATTAATCGATAGAGGGAGAGCCAGGAAAAACTACCGTGGTTTAAAGCATGGATGCTTGGCACCCTCAGAGGCATGTCGGGGGCAAAAGGCGGTTCACTTGAAACCATTTTCTCCAACCCCTGATGCCAATAGATACCTATAAAAGGAGGAATCCCCTAACATTATTCTATGACAATTCAAAGCCTTCGAACGTTCAAAAACTTGGAGCGAAGCTTCCAGTCGAATTTCAAATATTAGAACCGAACCAGACTTGTGTTTTTCACCGATTGACATGTATTCTTCACCATGGTTTCCAGTCCTGTCATTTTAGCCATGAATGAACAAGAGATCTCCTCCATGGAGGAAGCCCTAATTGACAGAGATTTTGACGTTTTCGACACAGAGATAACAGTCTCACCCATTTTTGTGTCTAGATCAAATTTGTTGGACAATGTTGGAACGCGCATACCTTTCCTCAAAGCAACTCAAGCCCCCATCATCCCTTACATCGTATAAACTGTCTTTCCATTCCTTGAATTTGTAAGCTGGTGTGCAAAGCGATATTATCAGGGAGAAAGAGTCATTTTAAATAAATTAGGATCTCAAGTTTTGTGTAAAGTAGACAGTCCATCACTCCGACATGCTCTTAGTGTACTAGATGCCTCCCCCACAGTGTCAGAGCCCTTCTAGGAATAGAGAATGATCACAATTTATAGAGAGTGTCTGCCCAAAGTTAAAACCTTATTTTTGCAGACCATAGTCAAGCCTAAACATCATTCATAGAGTCTGTCATTACCTGCCAATGTAAGCATTATGATTGTTGAAGTCCAGTGGGCTTGTTCCCTGCTAAGTCAAATTTTAGGGTTAGACAATGACAAGTTTGTGGTAGAGGTCATGTTAGGTTTCGTGTTGGTTTTTTTTTTTTTTTGGTCAGTCAGTCAGTGTCAGTTTTGACGAATTTATTGCAAAGAATATACATCAACAGATGGTCAAATTTAGCTCATTGAGACACTTCATATACTACACACACTTGTTGAGGATGTTTCTGGAATCCAACAAAACCAAATTTCCTGAGATGTCTTTCATTTCAACCGAGTGCAAAAGGATCACCATGCTCATCTTCATCAACAAGATTATGTCCAGGGTACACAGTCTCATTTTTGGTTCAGATCTACCGAGAGTTCTGGAAGAGATGAAAATCTCACTACAGCCAAATCCAGAGAGCATGGCAGGAGATTGGGTGTTGTTCACACAATCTACTATGATTTGGGTATATGGATACTAGGAAGGACCTTATATTTTACCAATTTTTCTGATGCCCAAGGTCTTCACTTTGGAATTCATAAGACAAAGAATTATCTCAGAGACTAAACATTTTCTGAAAGCACACAAGGCTTCTAATATGAAATTTCCTTTCGTGGTGGGTCCTTTTGTGGTGAAGAGTAAGTCTTGTTTTCCCTAGATTAAATCCAAGCTCAGTAAATTTGGTTTCACACGGTTGCAAGGGAGAAGATATGATCCCCATCAGATCATATCAAAGAGAATATTGGCCAGTAGACAAGGTCCCTATGAACATGAACATGTTGAAGGATTTGATAAGTTGACCAATCTAGAGACCTGTGCAGACATGGAGGTCATCATACAACAATATCAAACGAAATAAACAGAACCAGCTCCTCAGCTGAGCCCAGCGTGGAAACCTTCCCCTAAGTTGGTTATCAAAGATCCTAAAATGATCATTTACAATAAGAGGAATAGTTCAGAAGCACTAGAAACCAATAGCCAACAAGATACTCTCAAAAGGATGAAAATCACATCAGCATCTCAAGTATTTGACTTGGAAGAAGAAGAGATCAAAGGGAAAACATACATGGAAATGGTAGAGGCTACAACCAAGAACGAAGAAACAAATACATAAAGCATGCCACAAAACAAAAGTAGCACGAAGGTCTTCAGAAGCAGGAAGTACATATTTGGATAGACACCTGGGGAAGTGTATCAGTCCAAGGGAGATTTGATAAATCAGTATGCTATGAAAGGAAGTATGGCGAATAGTGAAATAAGATATCTTTTACCTGAATTAGAAAGGACTTCTCAACACAAGGCTTCCTTACTCTTAGTCAAGGATGTGGAGAAAAAGACATTTAACATTGCAGTGGCTGATGATGATAAAGTCTCCGAGATCAAAATGCACTATGAAAACATGGTTGCCCCCGACAAAGTAAAGTTTCATAGGATTTCCAGTGACATGTTATATTATGATTATCTAAGCTTAGCACTAAAGGTTTCAAGGTTAACAACATACACATCAAAACTAGATGGACAACTGAAACAGGAAAAAGTGTCCAGCAAAGCCTAGATGACACATGTGAAAAAAATAGAGTCTGAAGGTCCCCAGGGGTTGAAATATTCTTTGGATGAAAAGGACAAGATGATCCAAAGTCTAAATAAAAGGTTGAACATGTCACCCACAGATCATCCACAGAAAAAATAATTGGTTGTGTTGGAAGATGAGAAACAAATATTTAGACAAGAGGCACTCAATTACAAGGCTAAACTGTTGCAATTGGAGAAAGAGAATTGGTCACTGACATAGGCAGCAACATTAGACATGGAAGTCATTATACCTGCAAATATAGAGGCTGGATCAAGCACTGAGGGGTTAGTCCAAGCTATGTCCCAGGTAAACTTAAAAGAAGGTGAGGTCAAGAATCTCAAAGAGAACATGGAAAATTTAAATCAGGAGATGAAAGTGAAGGATGAAAAGATAGCTCAACTCCATAGAGAAAATCAAGATTTGCAGGAGAGAGTGAACAAGCTAAGAACCAGGTTAAAGGGAAATACGTTATTGCAAGGAGCCAAACATGTAATTTGGGATTCTATTTCCATGGAGGTTGTTAAATTTAGAGTTTATTTGAATTTTATCGACAACAAAGATAACATGGTTGTCACAGCTCAGAACAAATGCGTTGTTGTAAATGAAATATTAGCAAAGAATCCCTTAGAGTGGGCCCAAAACGCTATTGATTTACTGAATTCTATACCAACTGTTGAACTTCAAACCATTGGTGTGAAAGATAGGACTGCATTGATCATTTCATCCAAGAGGATCATTTCTAAGCACAACTTACTCAGATCAATCCAAAACAAAGCTGTGCAAATGAAATACATCATACAAGAGTTTAAAAACACTTTTGAATATTTTCTCGTCAAAGGCCTTCCATCATTTTGGGATGGTAAAGGCTTGTTATATAATCAATAATACTATCACTCTCTCCTCATGCAATGTAGAATGGATCATTCTAAGTTTGAGAATATGGAAGAAAGTCTGAAAGGTCCGAGTCCGGTAGAGCATTTGGCTATAGATTTCGAAATTTTAAACAAGTTTAAAACAGTGAAGGTCAGCATGCCATCCATGTCCTATGCTACATGCATTGACTTGGAAATTCTGAGTAAAGAGATGATGGATTACAGAATCCCCTCTGATCCACAATGGAAATAAATCGTGCGATTGGGTAAGACAAAGTGCAACATCCCCAGAACCAACAGATGATCTCCAGGTGTCACTAGTTTTGTAGATCCGGCGAGAGCTCAGAGTGAGACAGATGGCACAGAAGTAGTCAGATAGTCAGAGAAATTGCTCATGATTCTGAAATGTTTTCTTTTGCTAATTATTGTAAATCATTTCGTATACCGAAACTGTTACAGAAGCTGAAACGTTTCAGTTTCAATTTTTTTTTATCAAATTGTATAAGTACTAAGAGACTTGAATTGATTAATGTTGGAATAAGTGCAAGAGCACCTTTTTGGTTGTATCAAACTCTATTTGTAAATTTTATGAATCTGAATTGAATATAAATGCAGAATATTTTGAAGTCTCTATGAAAAGATTCTAACAGGTGGTGATATTATCTTTGTTTCCCTTCATCGTATGTATTTCCTGTAACCTGCCATTTCATTTACATTTTCTTCTGTTTAAATTGGAGAGTTTAAAGGCCTAGAATTCGTCTTGTGATGCTCTTGGCTTAAGCAATTTAAACTATGTGATTGTCTTCTTAACGTATTTAGAATTCATTTAAGTAATGCTCTGATGCAATTATTTGTTCTCTTTATCTTCCTACACTCTTTTTGAATTTAAGAATAACTTAGATTCATCACCTCATTTAGCCTTTGTCGTCTGGAAAGTTCTATCAATCGATGCCTTGTTTCCGTTCACTTTTAGAATTTTGACTCCATAGCCCATAGTGTTCCTCCCCTTCTTTGCCAACAACTTTATAAAAACCCCCAAACAAACCAAATCTAGCCACTAATTTCCATAGATATACTTAGTGACATGAGAGAGCCCTCTTTGAGTTGAGCAAGCTAGTGCCTCAGCTCTAAAGTTGGTTGAAACAATTACCTCTATTGTTTTTCTATTCAGCCAGACAAAATTTACAGAGTGCTAACACCATGGAACCACTCATCAATTTAAGTATACCATACACGAGGATCCTTCTTAAGATCAGACAAGGCCTTCTTCAATCTACGAACAATATCCTCTTTACCAACAACTTCAAACGCCTATGGTTGTTGTATGTAAACCTCTTCTTGAAAAGCACCATTTAGGAAAGCCATCTTCATGTCCATATAGTGAATATTCCAATTATAAAAAAAAACCAAGGAAAGTACACTTCTATTAGTAGTATATTGAGAAATAGGAACAAAGGTATCATTATAGTCAATGTTAGGTTTTTGACTAAAACCTTTAGAAACAAACATTTCCTTATGTTTTTCAATGGAACCACCAACATTATGTTTGAGCTTGAATATCCATATGCTACTGATGATTTTCTTTCCTTCAGGGAGTGCAACTAAATCCCACACATAATTTTTCATGATGGTTTCATATTCCTCTTGCATGGATTCAACCCATTGTCTAGAACATGAAGCCTCATAAAATGTATTGGGATTAGAATCAACTAAGATACTCAGTAAAACAACAAAATTATCTTCGTACCTTTTATTTTGGATTTTGGTTTATGTAGATATCTTAGGAGGACTCAAATTTAGGCCGTCATCAAGTTTCAATCATGATCCATCTACCAGTTTCTATTAAAATTTTGGTATGATCGTTTAACCATAGACAATGTTACACCATTGTCACCCAACCATATAAACTTACACATACCACCCTTGAGCATAGTAACCTTTTCTTAGATAGATTCCATTCACGAAGAAAGTCCTCTCAGATAAACCCTAACCATAAATACCAACATAACTGCAACAACAACACAATACCAAGAGAGCATACCTTTACCAAGAGAAGCGCACAAGAGAGAGATACAAGAAATAATGAGCAAGGAGAGACTTCACCACTACGACTTCTCCATCAACTTCCTCAGACTTGTGCCTCCTTTTGCATCACCACTGCAACTGCTGCTCCAGAGACTTGCACCCTAACTGAGTAAGTGGGAGAGTGAAAATGAGGTAGTGCCTTACTTCTATTTATACTAGCCGGTCCAAGTGACTTTTCATGTGGGGCCGACTTCTCTTTCTAGAGCCTTCTCATTATTTATTATTATTCTCCTTGGGTTGACTTATCTTCTAGGGTATTTCCACATTTGTTTAATGGTTCTCTTTCTTCTAGAATATTCTATTCTAAGAACAAAGGTTATACTGGAGGTTAATACCTCCCACAGCTACCAAAAAATCAACACTCCCTCTTAGATAGGGAGATATTAACTATGATGTTCTTCAAGTAATGGTCTCAATCACATCCATCCATCTCACATGGCATGGGAAAGAATCACATGGTCTTGTGGAATAGTCTACAGGTAACATCACCATAGCCACATAAGCTATCTCATGATCAAACATATCATGTCACAAGTATCACCATCATATCCAAATAGGCTCTGTCATAGTCACACACAAACTATCTTATGGTTATGTCACAGTCATGCATCTGGGGCCTTATAAACATACACAACATCTCTCTAGGGGACACAAACTCATCGTCCTCTTCGAACTTATGGGTCTTGGAATCCTTTCATACCTTATGTCATTACATGACTTCATCTAGCTCACTCAAAGATAGGAAACTAGCTAGTTCACATAGAAATGTGCTACTTCCCAGTCCACATGGAGTCTTGACAACTATCCATTTTATCCAGTTCACATAGAACTACGCTACTACCCAATCCATACGGAGTTTGGGAAACTATCCCATTTATCCAGTTCACATAGAATTGCGCTACTACCCAATCCATACTAAGTCTGGGAAATTATCCATTTTATTCAGTTCACACAAAACTGTGATACTACCCAATCCATATGGAGTTTTGGAAACTATCATTCTTGTAAATGACTACCCACTATTTCCACACTCTGTAAGCTACTTCCCTCTAGAATCACATATGTGACTCATCATTCCCTCTTACAAGGGAAGTCCTTCTAGACCACACCAATATTTTCCCTAAAGTAATCAAACTTTACCTTTGACAGAGGCTTGGTCAACACATTTTCTATTTTCTCATCTGTGACAATATACTGGAGCTTCAAAACTCCCTTTTACACCATATCTTGGATGTAATGGTACTTGATCTCGACGTGCTTGGAATTGTCATGAGACACAAGGTTCTCAGACAAATTTATACAACTCTGGTTGTCACAAAAAAATACAAGTCACCTCCAACTCGATATCAAACAATCCTACAAGAAACTTCCGAAGTGACACAACTTCGCTACTAGCTAAACATGCTACTATATATTACTCCTTGGTCGTAGTGAGTGCCAAACTAGTCTACTTCTTTTTGAGCCACAATTCATAGTTGACCCCATATTAAAGTAAAATCATGATGTACTCTTCTTATCTATGACATATCCTTCCAGTGTTATCTTATGGTTTGAAACATATCAGAGTCCAAAGTCTATCATACCCTTCAGGTACCTTAATACATGCTTTGTTGCAATCGAGTGAACACTTCTTGGTTCAACCATATGCTGACTCAAAGTGTTCACCGCAAAGCATACATATGACCTAGTATTTGTCAAATACATCAATGAACCAATCATCTTCCTGTACATGGTGACATCCATTGTCTTTGAATAAGTATCACTCAATAACTTCAGGTTCATCACATTGGTGTGGGCATGGATTTAAAATCTATCATTTCAAATCTCTTCAAGATTTCTATTGCATATTTTCCTTGGCTAAGGAAAATATCGTATGGTTTCTTCCACACCTCTATACCCAAGAAATAATGCATCATACCCAGTTCTTTCATCTTGAACTCTGATGCATCATGCATCATACTAAATGATCAAATTCTCATTCCCTGGTAGTAATAGGTCATCCACATATAACAAAAATATCACTGGTCCACTATCCTTAACCTTGTAGTAAATATTGGGATATGATTTACTCTTGGTAAAACCCAATCTCATTATAGAATTGCCAGTTCTACCACACCATGCCCTAGGTTCTTATTTCAATCCATACAAGGATTTCTTCAATATGCACACATGTGTCTGCCTGTCATGTGTCTTGAAACCTTGTGGCTTCTCCACGTACACTTCCTCTTCCATTACAACATTTAGAAAATCCACCCTCATGTCCATCTGATGTATCTTCCATTTCATTACTACATCTATCACACGTGTAGTTCTAATCGAAGTGTATCTCTCCACAGGAGAAAATGTCTCCTCATATTATATTCCTTCTTTCAGGGAGAACCCACGAGCCATGAAATATTTCCTTGTACTTCTCGATACTGCCATTTGTTGAATGTTTCGTCTTGTACATCCATTTGGAACTCATAATTGATTTCTCTTTCAGCCTCACAACCATATCCCAAACATAATTCTTAATAATGGATTGGTATTCCTCAATCATGGCATCCTTCCATACTTTATTCTCTGCAACCTATTCATAATAGGTAGGCTCAACATCAATGAAATCACATAACAATGCCATGTAACTGGAATATGGTCAAGGTTTCTTGATTTCTCTGAAAGATCCATCTGGAGCACCATACGTCTTGACATCCTGAATAATATCATGAACCCAAGATGTTATTCTTTTCTTTGTACTCGTTTCTGCAGGTCTTTATGGTTCTACCATGTCATGGTCCTCTGGACCATGCTCTTCTGGCACAACATCATTACCTGCATTTGTATTTACAAATCTAGGATCTTCAGGCTCCTCATCATGGATCTCATTTGTATGATGTTTCCTCGATCTACTGAAGGCTGCATCCTCATCGAAGGTAACATCTATGCTAATCTCAATTTGTTTGTAACCAAGGATGTAGACTCTACATGCCTTCGATGTCTTACTATATCTAATAGATATACCCTTCTTTCCTGAAGGATCCAACTTCGATCTCTTCTCCTTTATTACATGGACGTGTAAAAATCTATGTCTGGATAGTCTACTCCAAGTATCATCTAGAAACCATATTTTTTTTTCCTCTGCAACATCATTATAACTCCCTCTCAGAGTTATTACCTACGACCTTCCCAGAACAAGAAGCATGAACAACATCTTCATGGTAACCATCATGGAGTTTACAAGATAACCTACCAAGAACAAAGTCAACAACCAATAACATCTCCTACATGAGATCAATTTATCTTATAAACAAGTGCATTATTAATATGAGCATTTACTGGAGTGTTATTCGTAGCAATAATTTTCAAGTGTTACTAAACTAACAATATCAATAACAATAATAAAATTCTAAAGACTGTTATTCTAGTTACAATACTTAATTAAACTGCAACAATATAAAATATCAAACCAGATATGAAAATGTGGAGTTTGGTTGCTATTGTCCCACTTGAGTTGTCTTCAGTTCTGATACATTAGGTGTCAGATGGTATTTTATTGAGTCTGTCAATATCCTCTTGGCCTTGACCTCATTATTTCATCTTCATAGGATTTCCATAATCCAACCCGTAGGAGGCTTCTACTACCCCTTTAATGGGATATTGATAGTCATCATCGAGCTTCACCTTACGAGGTGAATCCTTCTGAACCAGATTTGAAAGAGAATCCTTGTAAATGGTCATGTTCTTAGAGGCACCACTATCAATAAGCCATGTGTCACTTCCATGAGTGACTGTTCCTGTAAGAGATAATATCAATACATATTATTCACTTGAATAATATTCTTTTGCTTTCTTTTGAATAGGTTCAACGTCTTCTGCGGCATGAGCATGATGTATTTTATTCTGTCCTTTTTTTATCTTCTCTTTTATGAGAGGACAATCTCTTGCAATGTGTCCCATCTTCTGGCAGTTGAAGCATTTGTATCTTGAATAATCTTTTTGAGTCTTTTGAGACTTCTGTGACTTTTGAAATTTCTTGGGGGAATTATCCTCTTTCCTACTCTTCCCTTTTCTTGTATGTGCTACTAATGCTTGATCATCATCGCCTAACTTTTCTTCTCTTGCTTCTAGTCTAGCTTCTTCTTGCGTACAATCTTCCCAGTTGAACTTTGTTATATTTCTTCTGGAATAGATTCATTGAATAAATAATTCCCAATACCTTGGGAGACCATTCAATGTAGTCATTACTAGCTCAAATTCTTCAACTGAGTCTCCAATGGCTTCAAGCTATTCTTTGATTTGAGACACCCTTGTGAAGTAGGATTGAACATTTTTTGAATTATGCATCTTCACATTCTTAAGTTGTGTCCTCAATGTCATCTTTTGGTTGATATTATTGCATTCATATAATCAGGATAAGGCATCAAACATTTGTTTTGGGGTTTTTAATGATGATACATGATGGATTAAATGATCCTTGATAGAATTTGCAATAATCCTTTTTTATTTAACGAGGTTCTTCTTGTGCTTTTCTTTAGCCTCATATCCCTCTGGCTCTTGAACTTCTTCTTCAATGAAGCCTTCTAGATAATTCTCCTATATAATTAGAATTACTCTATATTTCCATGCTTGGAAGTTATCAACACCCTCAAGATTCTCATAAAGCCTAGTGTTGGGAGTCATTATGCCCCAAGATCTAGAAATATGACAAAAATTGAAATTTTGCATAAATGAATTTTGGACTTACCAGTGAGTGCGCTATGCCAGGGAGACCTCCTTTCTTCAAGGATATGCTCCAACTTCAGTATTTAAATTCCCAAACGTCTTAACCTAGGGTTTTATGAGGAAACCCTAATTTTCCAACTCTTGAATTTTGAAGATCTGATCCGAGGGAAATATCAACCCTCCTTAGACATCCTTCTTGGTGGCTTGTAAGTGCTCAACGAGCTTGAAAATAGGGGAAAATGAAAATATTCCTTCCAATGGATAGACTGTTCTGAAGGAAACCAACTCGGATACCATGTTAAAATTTTTGTATGCTCGTTTAACCATATACAATGTTACACCATTGTCACCCAACCATAGGCACTTACACGTGCCACCCCCAAGCACAATAACCTTTTCTTAGATAGACTGTGTTCACGAAGAAAGTCCTCTCAGATAAACCCTAACAAGAAATACCAACATGGCTGCAGTAGAAACAAAATACCAAGAGAGTGTACCTTTACCAAGAGAAGTTCACAAGAGAGAGATACCATAAATACTGAGAAAGGAGAGACTTCACCACTACAACTGCTACATCACCTTCCTCGGACTTGTGCCTCCTTCTACTTCACCGCTACAAATGATACAACTATTTCTCTTGAGACTTGTGCCCTAACTGAGTAAGTGAGAGAGTGAAAATGAGGTAGCACCTTACCTCTATTTATACTAGCATGTCCAAGTGACTTTTCATGTGGGGTTGAATTCTCTTTCTGGAGCCTTATAATTCTTTATTATTATTCTCCTTGGGACGACTTCTCTTCTAGGGTATTTCCACATATGTTTAATGGTTCTCTTGCTTCCAGAATATTCTATTCTAAGCACAGGTTAATACCTCCCGCAACTCCAAAACATCAACAATTTCTTTATCTATCATTGGTTTCTCCCTTGCTACTTCAAGATGTTTCTGGTGATCTCTACCACTCACTTCATCTAAATCTTCCTATTTTATGGCATCAATCATGACATCATCATTACCTTTTTCAATAATCTTATCATTGACTTTAGTCTTTTTTTGTTGCACTTCCACATCAAGTGTGAAATTTCAACAATGCTCATGTTCTTTCACTACGTGATCCCATTCTATTGAGGACTATATTGAACACAATACTCCCTCTTGATCCTAGATTGTTTGCAAAAGGAAATAAATTCATTGGACTTGTACTCTCCACCATCATCACTTCTCAAGATTTTGATGCTACGTCCTATTTAGTTTTCAACAAAGGTTCTAAGTTCATGAAACCTATCAAACACTTCACTCTTGTGCTTCATGAAATATATCCAACATTTTCTAGTAGCATCATCTATGAAAGTAACAAATTACAAGTAGGTAGTGATAGAAAGAGTACTCATTGGTCCACACACATCAGAATGAACAAGTTACAAGGTTTCCTCTTAGGTTTTTCATCATTTGTGAAGAAAGGATCCCTATGATTCTTTCCCATGGAACATGCATCACATACACTTCCTTTGCTTACATTAAATTGGGGAATACCTCTTACTATTTTCTGAACTTTCTTTATGCTATCTAGATTAAGATGACCAAATATTCTATGCCATAACTCCACAAGTGTTCTATCATCATGCATCAATTATCTATGATCAACAACACCTACAATCAATATATACAGGACACCATATCTGATACCTTTGTAGATCACCCTACCATCTTTACGATCTAGGATTCTATAGCTACCTTTTGCAAACTTGACCTCCAGGTTTTGATCAACAACATCACTCATTGAAAATATATTCGTTTTTAGACCAGGAACATATAAAAAATTCTTTTTCAATGATGTACCTCCACTTGGAATTCAAAGAATAACAATTACTTCTCTTTTCACCTCATGAGATCGATCTTCACCTAAAAAAACCAAATCTCCTCAAATAAACTTGAGCTCTACAAGTAGATTTTTATTAGAAGACATGTGCCTACTTGCACCAAAGTCAATATACCATCCATATTTGTGAGAATCATTAGAAGATAGAGTAGATAATAATGAGAAAATTTCTATGGGAGGTAGGTGTTGGGGGAGGGGGGGTTCTGGTGGAAACCCCATTCCCTCCAAAGGGATTCTTGACCTCCTGGTCTTGGATCGTTTGTATTTTTGAGTCAAAATGACTCCTTAGGTCCCTGTCGACACCCAAAACTATTCCACCCACACACACAGGTCTCTCTGCAAGTGACCACAGGTATGACCGTGGGCTTATCCCTCCGCGGTTCTGAATTCGGGGATATCCCGAATCCTTTCTTCACTCCTTCCCAAAGCACTCAGCTCCAAGTCTCTGAAATCACACCATGCATCTCGTCAGATTTGTCGGCTCCACAATGGTTCTAACTTATCGATCCTGTGAAACTCTAGGTCTTTCACTCACAACCTTCAATCTCCTCATTTCTGAATTCTTGGATCATGTTGCCACATACTCTCCTACGATCAATGGTTGATATTGGATCAAAACTTTGGACTTTGTGACTCAGTCTTCATCAAGTTTTCAACTTGTCGAACCTCTGAAGTACCTAAATACTTCCCAGTTCTCCTCCTTGAAGTTTCACCATATATGATGGTCTGGGATTGTTCACTTCCCTCTGAGGATGAATCTTACCCACTGGCTTTGATAATAAATTCAAGGAATGACTCCTTTCCTTGAGTATTTCTGCCACTTTCCCTCCTGATCTTTCCTTCTTTGATTTGTTCCTTTGAACAATTTATTTGACACTTAGTCAAATTCATGGCTTTCCACACTTCCTCTTATGTGGATGACTTCGTACTCCTTGCGACTATTCTCCAACCGCTACTATCTCTCGTGACTGAATCATGTTATCCTTCCTTAGATTTCGATTCTGGAAACTCTGTCACACAATCCTTGCGGACGTCGATGCACTCCTTGCATATGTATAAGTCCCACTATCTCTTCTGATATTTCAAGTCGAAACATACTCAGTCATGTAGTCCTTGCAGACGCTATGCACACCTTGCGCTCGTTCAATAAAGAGAACCAATTGGAACTTATCTACTCCTCACAATGAATCATACATTCAACAGAGAAAATGAAGTCATAGATTCAAGAACAAAAATAATAGAGAATTGAAAAATAATAGAAGCTCTACCATTCATTCAGATAGACACATACCCATACAAACTTTTGGGATAATATATCTTTGTTATATTCATCAAACTAAAACTTGTATACATTCATACATTGTTCTTCACCACTCCTTAACCTATACAAGATAGATTCAAATGATGCTCGGTTCTCCTCTATTCGCAACAACAATAAAATCAACAACTATCAACTTAACCAACCTCTACTTTGCTTACAATACAAAGATTTATATAGGAGGGGCTCTATGAGCTTCCCTCACAAGATAAATTAGTGGTGTCAAATCACCATTCAAAACACCTATCTAATGGAAATATTACAATGATGGAAATCTTCTCCAAATCGGATGCAGATCCCTTCTGTCGTCAGCCTATTAATGGCGACCTTATCTCTAGCTTGTGCGAAAGCACACTTGGCTTTTCCATCTTTTCTTCAATTAATGTCTGGATCACGCCTTGGATTCTCGAGGAAAAAATGAGAGGGCGACGGATCTCCTTCCTTGAATGTGCACCATACATGTAAACGAGCTAGCACGCGCTGAGGTGGAGCGATGCTCCCGCACCATACTCCACAGTAGAAAAAATCACGAGCTTCTGCTCATGAGATTTCCAACGTGGCTGAAATCCACTTCGATCCAAAAATTTCTCCTGGAGTTGTCTCCCGGCTCCTCTGCTCTGCTACTTCTTCTCTTGCATCATACTTGCTTCTCGTGCAGGTTTTATTTTGTCTAACTTCCTCTTGCTGACCAATTCCTCTGTCGACTCCAACATCATCTTCCTTACTTTCTCGATCACCTCGTCTAGCTGCTCCATTGGTTGGTTCTTTTGTTTCAAACTAGCTCGCTGCATTCCTCCCTTGTCCATGGGAAAATAACGCTAATTTCCCAAGTAATCCTCTTCACCTCTTATGGTATTGACTCACCACTTTGCTGCATCTTCTACTTCTACAGTCTCAATATTGAACTATCGTTCAACTACTTCCTCTGACAGATTGACCCCTGTCATTTTCTCGACTGGTTCTATTCCAGTTCCCACTAATTGCAACCCGTGCTGGTGTATCTCCTAGAGCATGGCTATCTCCCAGTAGTCACCTTATGGTTGTAGATTGCCCAATCAATCCTCCAGTTCCTTTAACTCCACTTCCCACTGAGTGAGTGAATCAACTGGGCGTTCTCCTTCTGTTAGGACAGACATCAATATATGTTCCTCTTCTTCCATGACAGTTTCAGCTTGCTTTCTTCCTATTGCATCTGCAACATCTATGCTAGCCTCTCCTAGACCTCTTGGTAGGAATATCTCAACTCCCCCAGTGATAAAAATGCTCCCCTGATCCTTCTCTTTGATGGCAGAAGTTTGCAACTTCTCATCATCTTCATTCACATGGCTCACAGCTCCACGTGAATCTCTCTCTGAGTGAGTTCTTCCTTCTGCCTCCTCTTTTTCTATCAACATCCTTTGACATGAACTCTTAGTTGAGCTCATATCTTCATCCTTTCCCACCTGGAAACATGGGATGCCTCCTCTTCCTACCTGGCATTTTACGAGATCCACTGATCCCTTCTCATTGCCCGCCTGACAATATATGAGACTTTTTCCATATCTCTTTCCCTTATGAATGAGGTTTTTAGCATGCCTCAACCACCTCTTTAACCTTTGTTGTTGTCTTCTGGTCAACAACTTCTAAACAGACCATCTGGTTGTTCTCTTCAAAGGCCATTCGTACCTTCAGTGTACCTTTGACTCCTGCTGCATCTTGAATGCTAGCTTCTCCATCTGTGCTCAGATTTCACTGAGATCTTTATCCATCTCTACCTTTCTCTTCTGCGGGTAGACTTCTCCTCAAAAAATTTTATGGCCTTCAATGGCCATATTTCTCTATCTATAGCCCACCTGGCTACTAATCGTCTGCTGCACACCTTGCAACAGCTCCAACAGAGCATCACACTTTGTCTCCCTAGCTTACAAAAATCAATTCTGCATCAGGTCTTCTATCTCCTTCTCTCTGCCTGAGCTATATCAAGCTCTCATACCACTTTTGGCGCAAACCCCCTTCCCTCCAAAGGGATTCTTGACCTATTAGTCTTGGATCATTTGGATTTCTGAGTTGGAATGACTCCTTAGGTCCCTACCGACACATGAAACTATTCCACCCACACGCACAGGTCTCTTTTCAAGTGACCATGGCTACGACTGTGGGCTTATCCCTCCGCGGTTAGGACTTTGGGGATATCCTGAATCCTTTCTTCACTCCTTCCCGAAGTGATAAGCTCCAAGTCTCCGAACTCACGCTATGCGTCTCCTCAGATTCGTTGGCCCCACAATGGTTTGGACTTCACTACCTCATGAAACTCTAGGTCTTTCACTCATAACCTCCAATCTCCTGATTTCCAAATTCTTGGATCCCGTTGCCACGTACTCTCCTATGATTAACGATCTGGATTCAATTGAAACTTCAGACTTCGTGACTCGGTCTTCATCAAGTTTTCAACTTGTCGAACCTCTAAAGTACTGAAATACTTCCTGGTTCTCCTCCTTGCAACTTCACCAGATCCGATGGTCTAGGATCATTCGCCTCCCTCTAAGGATGAATCTTGCTCACTGGATTTGATGAGAAATTCAAGGAATCCTTTCCTTGAATATTTCTGCCGCTCTCCCTCCTGAGATTTCCTTCTTTTATTTGTTACTCTAAACAAACTCTTTGACACTTAGTCGAATTCCTGTCCTGTGCACACCTTGCAACATATTTTCATCCACACTTCCTCTTTTGCAGATGACTTTGTACTCCTTGCAACTGTTCTCCAACCACTTCTATCTCCTGTGACTGAATCACACTATCCTTCCTGATATTTTGAGTATGGAAACTCTATCATGCACTCCTTGTGGACTTCGATGCACTCCTTGCATACATATAAGTCCCACTATCTCTTCTGATATTTCGAGTCGAAATAGACTCGGTCACGCACTCCTTGAGTATGCTATGCACACCTTGCGCTCTCTCAATAAAGAGAACCAATTGGAACTTATCTACTTCTCACAATGACTCATACATTCAACAAAAAATATGTAGTCATAGATTAAAGAGCACAAATAACAAAGAATTGAAAAATAATAGAAGCTCTACCATTCATTCAGATAGACACATACCCATACACGCTTTTGGGACAGTATATCTTTGTTATATTCATCAAACTAAAACTTGAATACATTCATACACTAGTCTTAACCACTCCTTAACCTATACAAGATAGA
Organism: Picea engelmannii; assembly: GCA_009831015.1. Taxonomy (NCBI): domain Eukaryota; kingdom Viridiplantae; phylum Streptophyta; class Pinopsida; order Pinales; family Pinaceae; genus Picea; species Picea engelmannii. The sequence continues at coordinate 73,215 of ML785100.1, read as the reverse complement.
TTCAAATTCTACTTGCTTCTCCTCTATCCGCAACAAAAATAAAATCAACAACTATCAATTTAACCAACCTCTACTTTGCTTACAATACAAAGATTTATACAGGAGAGGCTCTATGAGCTTCCCTTGCAAGATAAATTAGTGGTTTCAAATCACCATTCAAAACACCTATCTAATGGACAGATTACAATGAAGAAAATCTGATCCAAATCCGATGCAGATCCCTTCTATCGTCGGCCTATTAATGGTGATCTTATATCCAAATTGTGTGAAAGCACAACTTGGATTTTCCAGCTTGTCTTCAATTAATTCCTAGATCATGCCTTGGATTCTCAAGGAAAAAATGAGAGGGCAACACCTCTCCTTCCTTGAATGTGCACCACACGTGTAAATGAGCTGGCACGTGCTGAGGTGGTGCGATGCTCTTGCATTAGGTTCTCTTCAAACCTAGAGGAAAAAGAATCTTGACCTTCTATTGGAATCTAGGGATGGAAACCAATAATAAAGATGAGGCTTATGCCCTTCTAAAATGGATTCAATTGGTAAACCGGTGAAAAATTCAAACTCTAAATGTAGTAGGATATTCAAAGAAGATCATAAGAATGATGATCCATGGCTCTAATCCAAAAAATATGAATCTAAAAAGGGTGATAGATAGAATACACCTATCTTCGAGGACCTTGAAAGCCAAGTTTTTCGACATCCTAAGAGGTAACAATGCAAAATCCAACAAAATGGACAACCTAGCCATATGAAAACCTAATCCAGGTGGATATTGGTGGCCACCCACCTATTCCAACTGGATCCTCTTGACATTTTTTAGTTCAACACATTATTTTGTACTTTTAATTGTGGGTTCTACAATTATGGGGCTGTCTAAAGCCCTACATATATTCCATATGGATACCAATGGCCTCCCACCTAATCCAACTGGCTTGTTTTGTATGTTTTCATGTCAACACATCTTTCTATACTTCTAGGGTTGTTTTGGGGCCCTAAATAGTTTTTTTTGTCTCACCACAGTCAAAATGTAGACGAAATCAAAGTTTCATGATGTAATGCATAGTTCTTGAAAAGACCTTTCCAACAGGCTATCACATGCCTAAAATGGAGGTCGTATGCAAAATTTACGACCCCGAGAAGTTAAGGTACCAACTTACCCATAGGGGCTCACATAACTTTTGGCATTTCATCTCATAGGGTATCAAATCCAGAAGGAGGGAAGCAAATTATTTATGTTGAACCTAGTGCCACTGTTGCTACCACCAAAGTCCATTTAAGCGAACCAGAAGAACGAGAGGAAGGGGAACACCTCTTTCACTCACATATGTGGGTAAAGGGGGCTCCACTTCATTTCATTTTCGATAGCGGCAGTCAGAACAACCTGATATTAGTAGAGGTAATCAAGCGGCTAGACCTACTAATGAAACCACACCTGCAGCCCTACACCATTGGCTGGCTTCTCCAAGGAAGAGACCTTTGTGTCAGCCAACATTTTTGTCTGCCCTATGAAATCAAGACTTTCAAAGATAAGGTATTGTGTGATATTTTTCCCCTTGAAACTTGTGATGTTCTTTTAGGAAAACCATATTTTTGGAAGTGTCATGTTGTGTATGAGTCTAGACCTCGTAGTGTTATTATTACTTTGGGTAGACAATTGTACAGGATACCATAGGTAGTGCCTCCTACCGCTATTTCTTTAATCTCTACTAAGCAATGCAGTAAGTTCATTTCACAGACCTGGAAGTTCATATTCTTTGTGATCCTTACTCACAGTAAGAAGAAGGTCACCGCCACATCCGTGGCCTCTACACATAGCCTCTATTTGTAGTAGAATCAAGTGGACATGATCATGGAAGAGTACAAAGACATCTTATCCTCACCCACTGAGGTACCGACGCACTACCAAGTCAAGCATCCAATTGATCTAACCCCCAGTGCACCTCTGCCTAATGGACCAGTCTATCGTCGCTTGCAAATGGAAAATGATGAAATCAAGCGTCAAATCCAAGAGACTCTTCAAAATGGGAACATCATACCCAACTCTTCCCCTTGCAGAAGCCTAATTGTACTGGTGCAGAAGAAGGACAGGACCTGGTGACTCTTCATTGATTACAAAGAATTAAACAAAATCACAATCAGGAATCGATACCCAATTCCTAGAATTGATGACCTTCTTGAAAAAATCAAGGGGGAAAATTTCTTCAACAATATTGAACTAAAGTCTTGCTACCACCAGGTTCCCATCAAACCAACTGATGTATGTAAGACAACTTTCAAATCTAAAGAAGGTCTCTTCAAATGGTTGGTCATGTCCTTTGGCTTAACAAATGCACCAACCACTTTCATGAGGTTGATGGATGATGTATTTAGACTCTTCACCAACTCTTTTGTTTTGGTATATTTGGATGACATCCTCATCTTCATCAGAACTTGGGAGGATCACATGCGGCATATTCAACAAGTTTTGAGCACTCTGCGACAATACAAGCTATATGCCAACTTGGAAAAATGATCCTTTGGCATGAACATAGTCCAATACTTGGGATACATTGTTGATGAGCATGGGGTACATGTTGATCCAACTAAGATCCAAGTCATCCGTGACTAGCCATCCCCGACCACACTAACTAAGCTTCAGAGCTTCTTAGGACTAGCCAACTTCTACCGGCGGTTCGTGTTGGGATTCTCCCATATTTAATGGGCCCTCAACCAAGTGACCAAGGGCAGTGGTAGGGAAAATTTTTTGTGGGGGAAGGAACACCAACGAGCATTTGATGATATGAAGCATCACTTATGCTCAACTCCAGTACTCTCCTTTTTTGATCTGCAACAACCATTCGATATTGAGACTGATGCATTTGACTATTTTTTAGGCACAATGATCACTCAACACAGTCATCGAGTGGCATACCATAGTGATATACTCTTAGATATTGTCCGAAAATACCCCACTTATGATAAGGAAATGTATTCCATTGAACAATCCTGTCGTCAATGGAAAAATTACTTTTTGAGAAAGGAGATGATCATCCACACTGATTAGAAGACTCTGTAGTTCATATAGACACAAGGTAACTACAAGGGAAGTTTCATAATGAACACCATCAGAAGTGGTCCACCTACCTACAATAGTTCCATCTCAACATCAAGTATAAGACAAGGAGCACAAATTGTGTCGTTGACTGCCTCAGTTGACCTCTCATGGTTGCACTCACCAATGTGCTCCATTACTGTGGACATGAGGCATTTGAGTGGCCCCAAATTTAATAACAAGATCCAGACTTCACCATTACCTATTAGCTCTTGGGTACAGGCACAAATGTCACCGATTTCCACATTCAGGATGAATCGTTATTCCATTTGGGCCATCTTTGTGTTCCTGGAAGTGAGATTGCAAATATTATTTGGGATTCCCACTTTAGTTAGATGGAATGACATTTTGGCATCGAGAAAACTGTGGCTATTCTATAGAAACATTTTTGTTGGCCAAAAATTCGACAGGACGTTAGCAAGTATATCAGATCTTGCACTGCCTATGCCATTTCCAATCTAGCCATCAAGAAGAAAGGATTATACACCCCTCTTCCTACCCCCGAGAATCCTTGGGAATCCATCTCGATGAATTACATGTCTAGCCTTCTGTCCACCAAGTAAGGCAATGATTGTGTATTTGTGGTCATTGATCGTTTTTTGAAGATGGCCATCATCACAGCCTGCAATAGGAACACCACAACGACAGATACTTCCAAGATATTCTTCGAACGAGTGTGGGCCCATTTTGGGATACCACAGACCATCATCTCTGATTGGGACAATAGGTTCCTCAACACATTTTGGTCTAGTCTCTGGTCATTGTTGGACACCAAGCTCACTAAATCCACTACTTTCCACCCCAAATAGACGACCAAACAAAGGTTGTCAATCAGATTATTGTGCACATCCTGTGCATGTACACCTCTAATCATATGCTTACATGGGATGAGAGTCTCCCCTATGTTTAACAAAGTTACAACACGACTCTCCATAGCTCCACCGGTCATAGACCATTTCAGGTGGGGCTGGGATTCCAACCCTTGGGTCTCATTGATGTTGTACTACCTCTTGCAACCAAACAGACATAATCTTCCCATGTTCAGTCTAATATCAACAAAGCCATCGGATTCATTGAGAGGATTTAGCACATCCTCCAACAGGTCCATGAGATTTTGCAGAAAGCTAATGCTAAGTACAAGCAGTGCCATGATCAACACAGGGTACCGCACCAATTTAAGGTTGGACATAAGGTCTAGTTACATTTTCGAAAAGAGCATCTTATAGGGACCCATCAGAAGCTCTTCCCACTTCTCTATGGGCCTTACACTATAACCAAGGCTGTGGGTAGTAATGCTTTTGAGCTCAACACTCCACCCTTCCTTGGATTTCACCTAGTGTTCAATGTGGACCTCCTTCGGCCATATTTTCTACCATTATTGGACACCTCAGAGATCGTATAACAATTGAAACCAACATAGCTCAACCCTGACTGCATGGAACAAGAATCCACTGATTAGATAGTGGACACACAGGTCAAGGGAACTCACTAGTAGAGGATCCATTTTTATCGGGTTGTTGAGGCAAGGAAACTCCTCCACCAAGGAAAGTGGCTCACCCGGGGCCAAATTCAACAGAAGTTTCCTCACATGATGGGGGAAATCAACGCAATGGAGACCATTGCTTCCTAAGGTGGGAGGACTACTCTAGGTGGATATTGGTGGCCACCCACCTATTCTAACTGGCTCCTCTTGACAATTTTTAGTTCAACACATTATTTTGTACTTCCTTGTAATTGTGGGTTCTACACTTCTGGGGCCGTCTGAAGCCCTACAAATCTTCCAGGTGGATAATGGTGGCCTCTCACCTAATCAAACTATATTATTTTGTATGTTTTCATGCCAACAAATCTTTCTGTACTTCCAGGGTTGTTTTGGGGCCCTAAACAATGTTTTTTTGGCTCACCACAGTCAAATTGTATACAAAATTAGAGTTTGATGATGTAATGTGTAGTTCTCGAAAAAAACTTTTCAACGGCCTATCACGCGCCTAAAATGAAGGTCATATGAAAAATTTCTGACCCTAGGAAGTTGAGGTACCAACTTATCCATAGGGGTCGACATAACTTTTGGTGTTTCATCTCCTAGGATTAGGTTTTGGGTAAACCCTCTTTCAATTATGGGCCCTCTGTTACCTCGTACACTCTAGAGTCCTGGCACGCCCTCCCACATTACTATCAGAACCATCTCCTGGATAACACTATGGACTACAGAAAGGATCCTCACAAGGACCCAAGGGCCACAGATTCGATGGATTATTTTGTAGGACAAGCACAACAAGACCCAAAGAAGGAATGTTTTTGGTGTCAATGGATAAGAGTTCACCTAGGAGCAATCAACTCCACAATGAATTTCGATATGGAAATGCTCTCTCAACACAGACACCTCATTGAAATACTACAGGATGAAGTGTTCACCCAATGAAGTCAACTTGAGGATCAGTGCAACCAAATGGAGAACATGCAGGGATGTCTAGACCAGATGGAAAATAATCCCAACACTTCCGACAACACCCAGGAAGCCTCAAGAAATTTATCTTCAACCACTGTGAACCAAGTTCCAGACCTCAATCAACCAACAATGGAAGTCAAATGGGAGCAACAATAACTTTCAGAGGTAAAAAAGGCACTGACCAGCTGATTATGTAATTATCAAGATTCATGTTTTGTTTAACAATATGTATAAATGGTGTTTTTTTATAGGCTGTATACTTCGAAATACATCAATATTATCATAGTTAGGAAAGTTTACAGAACCGTGGTGACAATTTTTGTAGCAACAATCTCAATCTTCAAAGCATATAGATGTTGAAGGCTTATCATTGCCCTTTTTTTGTACTACAATGGATTTATCCACACCTTTTTAATACAAATTTTCCTAGTTCTTGTTAAAAAAATAATAATGAGAAACTTTATAATTGATTAGACAACACATCAAATCCATTAGCAGAATTACCTTGGTGAGACTGATTCTTACCATGGTGTTGAACATGCCCTTTAAAACTATCTGATTTCTTCTCGGGATAATCTCTTGCAAAATGACCTGTCTCATTACAATTGAAGCATATGACTTTATAAATATTTTTGTTAGATGAAGAAGCTTCACCACCATTGAATATCTAAAATGGATTTTTTTCTACTTTCTTCTTCTACCTCTTCACTAGATTGCTTTATCTTGCAACATAATGAGCCATCATCTAGTTCTCTTTGATTCTTGGGATTCTTCCTCATCTCTTCAGATAAGAAAATATCATACATATTTTCAAATGAGGACACATTTTCTCTACCTGAAAAACCACTGAAAAAACATCGCATAATCATTAGAGAATCTATTCAAGGTTATAGGAACCATCTCTTCATTTGATATTTTATTTCCTGCATCATGTAAATTCTCTCAGATCTCTTTGACTCTATCAAGGTATGAGGAGATCATGTAGCTTCTCTCATATATATTTGACTCTATCAAGGTACGAGGAGACACTCTCTCTCTACCATTCTGCATGCATTAAACTTGTTTCTAAGTAGCATCCTCCATGACATCTTCGAATATTCATATAGGGACTTTAAATTGTACTACAATTCTTTAACTATCTTACAACTTCTTACATTCAAAACCAAATATGATCTTAGATTGACCAAGATTATCATAAGATCCTTGACATCCTTCTTATCCCACTTGACTTGCTTAGTGGGATTTGTTGGTTTTGGTTATGATCCATAAATTATAGAATAAACATCTTGCTTAGTTAATATGAGTTCCATAAATATTTCCATGAAGAATAATTGGAGGTGCCTTCAAGTTTTTTGGAATCAATAAGATTTACATTTTCCATGTTTGATATTAGAAGAATGAAAATCTTAACTCTTGAAATTTCTCGCACATATATATTAAAAAATATATTGTCCAACATCATTGGACTGTGTATCTAAAATTTAATGACAGTTTCCAACAATCAAAACATAAGAATACCTCAAAACTATACTAGATATAACCAAAATTCTCATCCAACAATAAGTTCTCCAACTTCAAATCATAGTGGTAAATTTACCAATTTTGGCATAAGTCAACAACACTCACTAGCTATAAAATTTTCTCCTTTTAGCATCATCAAAATACTTCGCACTTCATTTTTCATAATAATTGAGCATGTGGTTTGTGCCTCACTTGGAGAAACCCATGAGCTAAAGAAACATCAAAGGAGGGGATGTCGCGATCCACCTCTACTATGACCAACAGATGCCAACACCCATGGTTTACTTCTGCTACCTCATACACGTGCACGCTTCACCAAGAGCTCAATCGTCATAAGAAATTGTTACAATTGCCTCTGGAAATTGTTGTGAATTTGCTCAACACATCATTCTAAGAGTTGACTTCTGTATGTTCACCCTAACCATGGATTTATTTTTTTCTTTTGTTTTTGAATTGTTTTTAGAGGATGGATTTGATACCATGAAGATAAATCTGTAGGAACACATAATTTCTCTACTTTGGTCTCTTCCCCAGTCCCATAACAATGTACAAATCTCAAAATAACTAGCTATTAAACAAGAAACACAATTACACGCTCATGTATACACACACATTACAAACACAAAAAACTTGTTTATTTCCTTCATCTCAAGTATAATGTATACATACAAATGTAACCACAATATCTAATCCAGATATGAAAATCATAACCACAAGATAATTCAAGAGAAAATCTTATTAGAGATATCTTAAATACAAATAAGACTCAACCAACTCCATAATACAAAAAAATTGCATATCTAAATATCTTAAATACAAATAATACTCAACCAACTCCATAATACAAAAAAATTGCATATCTACATAGATAAGAGTTCAATAATAAACCATTTAACAAAAATAGCAAACATACCATATACTCATATTTCTAACATAATACAAATCTTAAAATAAGCAAGTTATGAATTAGATTCATTATAAAGTGTGAAAAATAGCATAATAGATTTAATAATTTTTATATAGATAATATGTAATAATTGGAATAAACTAAGAATCAAATTTATTATGAAATATTAAAAATACTATATTAAATTTAATAAAGCATACAAAATGTAAATATTATGTAAATAAAATAGTATATTAAAAAAATTACAATGTAAATATGAAAATATGAAATTCCAAATGATATATATAAACACAATTATATGAAAGTAAAGGAAAATATACTCATATTTTTAACATAATACAAATCTTAAAAATGTAAACATGAAAATATGAAATTCCAAATGATATATAAAAACATAATTATATGAAAGTAAAGGAAATTATACTCATATTTCTAATGTAATACAAATCTTAAAATAAGCAAGCTATGAATTAGATTCATTATAAAGTGTGAAAAATAACATCTTGTCTGAGCCACACCAATCTTTAACATGGCTGGAATTTTTGTCCCTACAGGTTTTGAACCAGTGACTTTAACATCATGGAACGCCTTAACAACACACTCTGTCACCGACTGTCCTGCACCTAGAGGACAAAAATAGTATTAAATTATAAAGCATAGAAAATGTAAATATTATGTAAATAAAATAGCATATTAAAAAAATTACAATATAAACATAAAAATATGAAATTCCAAATGATATATATAGACACAATTATATGAAAGTAAAGGAAATTCGAGCAAAGTTGTAAAAGTTCATTAACATTAACTTTTTATATAACCATTAAATTGTGGAGAGGAAAGAGAATGAAATTAATAAATTATGGAGATGAATGAGAATGGAATTAACTTTGATAGATATTTTTCATGTTTGTTATAACCCTATATTGCACTAGACATGCATACCTAGCATCAAGCCATCTCACTTGCAATTTTCGCCAAGCCACTACTGAAAAACTCTTCTAAAAACCATCATTTTGAAGGCATACGCGCCCTGCGCCACTGTTGCATGCATGCATATGTTCGTTGACCCGCTATAGCCCATGTATAATGACAAAAACACAAAAAATAGAGGGTTGCAGATGGAATACAAATTTTTGGGTAAGTTTACTAAACCGTTTGACCACCCATAGTCGGTCACTCAACCAAATACCTAGCCCTTTCTAGCCTATAAAAGAAGGGGTAGGGGTCCCATTTGAGAGGATGAAAATAATAGTAAAGAAACTTTACCCGTTTTGGTATTCCCCTTGCCCCAATCTTTTGCAACCATTGTGTGAGAACTGAAGAGGAGAATAATATGTGGAAGTGGTTGGTGCACAGTTGAAGAAGAGCCTAGGACCAGATTCGAGGAGCAGTAGCCGATCTCACCATTTTAAGTGACTTTTGTGAGGTTAATAGAAATAATTATTTTTCCTGTCCCGCTATATGAGGTGTTCAATATTCAATTTTGGTTTATATTTTTAGAACCTCTAACCCACTAATTCATATATGAGATGCATGTTCATAGTTCTTTGTTTGTCTGTTTGTGAATGCAGGTTATATTTGGGAGGAGACTTGCAGTCAAGGAGAAATCGAACACAAAAGGATCAACACCAAGCGAGGGGTTCAAGGTAGAGTTAGCAGATCCTTTTATCCTTGTGTTTTATTCATGAATGTGGGGTCTATGTCGGGATAATAGTAAAAAGTAGGAGACTTTCAAAGGTTATTTCTGCATGCATTACTAAACCCTTAGTGCTAGTCTGTAGGGGGATTTCCCACCCACAACAGAATTGGCGACCATACTGGGGACTTTCTCTAGGGTTTTTGGGGATACCTTTTTGGGTGTTTTTAAATTGGTTTGATTACCTTGTTTTTTTTGAGTTTTTGCAAGAGTCTGAGGCGACAGGGATTCTGGTCTTCCATACCAGTACTCCCTGCTTGGATTTCTTTACTGCCTTTTTTCTTTTCCGAGAAGCTACAGAGGCATATGCAGCCTGTAGAAGGTTTTCACGCGTATACACACGCTCTGACTTCACACAGCCTACGTACATACATTGGTTGTTGAAGGATCAGTAGCATGTCTAAGTTCAAAAAATATTTTTTAAAGAAGAGGAAGTCATCCTCTTCCCTATTAGAAGTGATCCTTCTTAGGGGTTTTCTGGATTCTTTCAAGATCTTTTTTATTGCAGTACATAGTTTAGGAATTCCTTTAAATTAGCTTTGTTTTATCAAAGTTTCCTTGCCTTTTTTTCTGTCAACGTAAGTTTCTGTGTCTTCAAGGGATTTTGGTTCTCAATACCAGTACTCCCTGCTAGTGCTTGATTGCTTGTTTTTCCATTTTTTTGAGGAGTTCCAGAGGTGCACACGGCCTGTAGTGAGCTTGCATGTGTGCATACGCGCCCTACCCTTTGCACAACCCACGTACATACGATGGCTGTTGAATTGTCAGTAGCGTGCCTGTTGAGAAATTTTTCTTGTAGAAGAGGCAGCCATCCTCTTCCTTGTCAGGAGTCACACCTCTTAAGGATTTTCTTGATCTAGTCTTGGTCTTTGTCATAACAGTATGTAGCTTAGGTTTGATTACAACTTAGCTTTCTTTTTCATCAAAAAAAAAAAATCATTTTTTTTTTCTTTAATAGGGTTTTAAGACAAGTTTGGGAGTCTACTTCAATGATCTTGTGTGGTATTGTTAGTAACTCCTTATGATCTATGATTAGACCAGAAGTCTTTTCTTGGTCTTTACTTGTTGTCATTTTTCCTTTTTTTTCTTTTCAAGCATTCAACAATAATATAAATAAATAAATTATTTCTTCGTATGGTATAGTAGTTGGTTGTTTGCATTAATAATCAAGAAAAAGACTACTTTAGTAAGTTCTTGGCTGTTGAATTATGACAATAAGTAGCTCGTAGTCAAGCGAAAGCTTGTTTTGAGTTTTTTGTTAAAAGATCTTAGAAAAAAAATATAGTTTGAAAAGTTGGTTAAAGAGTTTAAATGTGCAAATCTAGATTTATGAAGAAGAAGTAATTTGTTTTCAGTTTCATTATATGATATTCTCTTTCGTCTCTGAAAAACATCATTGGTTTCACTTTCATTCCCTTTGAATTAAGACAACCACTAAAATTAACGATTAATTAAAATCAACTAGAGTTTATGTTTATAGGGTCCATGAACTAGTCTAGGCTAGAGCCTTGATTTAGGATTGGAGAGGAAACTCTTCAAGGTTGCAGAAACAAACATAAGAGTCTGTTATAGGGAGTGTTAAAAGTCCAGTATCGTGAAAGTTATCTGGGACCCCCCTCTAACACAGGGGCTAAACATGAGGTAGCGTGCAGAAAGGTAGCGGAGATAACCCCTCCAAAGTCGGACCAAGCGTAGTGGGGAATGCATATAGAGGGCTTATCTTGGGATTTCGTTGATCAGATTTTCCACGAAGCTTCATGGGTCTTTAATTCATTCGAGGTCCTCAGTCATCTTTCAAAACACTTTCTTTCGATGCCCTTGATAGGTTTCGGGCTTGATACCCTACTCATTGCGGTCCACCCCACTGTCGACTGTACCCGCCTAGTGATTGTTTGCACGTTGGCAAACTAGTTTCCTATCATTATAGTGACTTACATAGGTGACTGAGGGGGTATACCATGGTACCTAAGATAGACATCGATCCATTCTCTGCAGATTATACCTGAAGGGTGCTTCCGTATTCGAGTTGCACTTGCACAGGTAAGTTGCTTTAGTGTTGGTTGTTGTAACTGTTCTTCCAATTAGCTAGTGACTGCTTTTTTTTATATCATAGGTACTTTTTCTAGTGCGTGATGGTTTTCAAATGATTATAAACATCCATAGTGTGTCTTTGATCTTCTCACACAGTGGAGGATCAGAAGTTCCGCCTGTCACTAAGTATTTTGGGCCTGCTGCCAGTTGACCTCGAACCCCCCCCTGCCATCGCTAAGGAGAAAACTAGACCAACAATGGTATTTTCAGATAATTGGGTTATAGGAAACTATACCCAACCCATCTTCGAGAGAAGAACATTTGATTCCGGAGGAACCAACCATTTCATACCTTGGAGCGGAAGCTCTTGGTCCGTACGAACCTATGAACACTGATCTATCGATGCCCATCATCGTACAGGTTTATCCTTACGAGCGCTTGATAGTGTCACAAGAAGTAATGGAAACAAATGCTGTGACTTCTTCAGGGAATTATCATATTCCCTCTACGACTATCACTACAGGGGGTGTTCCACCTCCTAACCAACCGTCGTCGGTATGGGCCACTATGGTCTCAACTGCATCTACCTCAGGAAATGGTCTGATTCTATCTATGGTGGTGATCACTGTTCCATTTACCCAGAATGCGAAAGGCCCTCTATTCTCATATGGGATGCCTGGCTTCGGTACAAGCCTTGTACTTTCCTACTCCACTCTACAGACTTTAGGTCTTAGGGTAGGGAGCTCCAATGCTCCTCTACAAGGATCCATGGGGGGCACTTCAACTCCCTATATTGCTTTCCCTTATGGAGAGGGTCATATACCTCCTTCGTCCCCTTCGCTCAGCAGTGTTCATCAACACTTCGTCAGGCCAAACGTAAACTCGTTTGGAGAAGGTAGTCAAGCAGTTCCTTACTATAACATGTCAATTGGTTCAACATCATTCTCTTTGTTCGACGTGTTTGGTAACAACACTTTCTCTTCAGTTTCCATCTCGTCTGGGGGCAACCCCAGTTATGGACAACCACTTCCTGTATAGGGTACTATTCCTACACAGGGGGGAAACTTAGGAATTCATTCCTCACAAAGACCTTGGAATCCATGGCAGGGATCAGTTCCCTTGTCAGGGATGTTGACTAGGGGAAACCCCTTCTATACCCAATGGAACCCCGGGCAAGGCTCAAAACCTATGCCCGTCGGATCGGCAGGGGGAAACCCTTCCCAAAATCCTTGGAATGTGATGCAAGCCTAGCCATTTACGTCCTATTATGGGAATCAGTCGATGATGTCTCAATAAGCGTAGAATACATACACTGGTCACAATCATGGTTATTACCTGAGCCCTGGCCAACAACCTAACTTTTCCCGGCAACCTGGTGCCAGTCAAACTCTAGGCTCCTTTTTCCCTAGTTACAATCTACAACCCAAACTATTGTTTCTGGCAACCCTGCACTTTCCAAACTTGACAAGGTTATTAAACGACCCCATCTGTCATAATCCAAGTTGGCCTCCTATCCCAACCAAGTTTCCTTCGGACATTCCAAAGTTTGAAGCCAAGCCTAATGAAGATATTGGTGATCATGTGATTACCTTTCACTTATGGTGCTCGTCTAACTCGTTGAGAGACAACTCCATCCAGTTGTGATTGTTTCAATGCACTCTCATAGGGAGTGTTGCAAAATGGTACATCAAGCTTGACTGCTCACGATACTCTTCCTTCGGCGAATTGGCAATGGCTTTCTTTAAACCATTTCCAATTACCTGTGAGATATGACACCGACACTGAATTTCTGGTCAACTTTGAGCAGACAAAACCAGATCATATCTTAGATCACATCCAAGAATGGAGACATTGGAAGAGTTTGATAAAAGTGCCAGTCCCACCAGCATTCTTTCTAGAGTGGTTCCTTAAGTATTTGGTACCCCAGCTGTCTAAAGACGTCGCAACGTCCGGGGTCGTTTCTAAGGAAGATGTGATAATGAGAGCTCAACAACTAGAGCTGATTCACTCTTAGTCTAGTTTACTTTATGAAATTTTGCCAGATGCACCAAGGTCAATACTTGACAAGACCAGACAGAGGTCTGGACCACATGTCGATGGAATTATTGGTTTAGCACAAACAAAGCCCGCTGATCCATTGCCAAATCAATTACAACAATTTTCGATACAGCAGACAGTGGCCAACTAGACCACCGGTTTGGTTGTCCCCCCTACCCAAAAGTTAGATGTACACAGTGTGCAAACGACAAACCCAAAGGCCACCCAACAGCCTAACGAAAAGAAAAAAAAATGAAAGAAGGGTAAGGGGGATAAGAAACCCACCGATAATTCTGGTGGGGGCGACACTGAAAAGAAGAAGTCGAAGTATCCTTGTAATCTATGCAAGGAAGATCACCTGACTCATTAGAGCCCTCGACTTGTGGAGGCCCAGAAGTTATTAACACAACAACAACCTACCATGCTAATGAACCCGTTTCCACACGGGCAAAATCTAACTCAAGCCTCCTTGAGAACAAAAAGGGGCAGTCAAGGACCCCCTCCGTCTTCGAGTAATCCTTCATCTGCAAATGTGTATATGATGAAAGGTGATGTCTACATATCGACTAGAGAATGCCAAACACCTCTAAGAAGAGTAAAGAAGCTGAAAACCCACCTCTTCCTCTCTAGATCAAGAAGACATTGGGAGAAACAATGACACACATCCCAAAAGGTGCGTTCAAGAAATATTCTCACAATCCAAATGCAAGGGCCACCCAGAACTACTCTGTAGTGGAGGATTTTTCTCAAACCCTTTGTGTGATGTCTTCTTTGGAGGTCCTCCAAAGTTTCCCTTCCTAGAGAAAGGCTCTGTTAGCCTCCCTAGCATCTGCTGAGACTTTTAATCCAGGTACGATCATGCTTGATACGACCGACTTAAAACCTCGTCTCCCTTACCATGTTGTGTTTCATATAGTAGTGGCTTATACCACGAAAACTTTTACTTGGAACATTTTCTGCATGGTGGTTGATGAGGGCACCTCGACATGCGTGATGTTGTTGGTGTGTTGGAAGGCCATTGGCAAACCTGTTTTGTCTCCGTCACCGACTCTTCTTACCTCTTTCGATGGTCATTTGTTCCGACCACATGGCATCATCCCCTCTTTTCCTATGCAGTTAGTGGGGAAGACTGTGTGCATAGAGCTTGAAGTGGTCGATGCATCTCTCGACTACAATATCTTGTTAGGAAGGAGTTGGACCTATGCTATGCAATCAGTGGTCGCTACAATTTTCTAGGTCTTGTTGTTTCCACACGAGGGTCGGATAGTGACCATTGACCAGTTGTCTTTCTCTCATCCTGACCCTTCATCAGGGGCATCCACGGTCCCAATGATTGACAACCCTCAACCCATCATCGTCAACATAGGGGTTGGTTTGTGCCCACCTTTGATGGGTACTTTCGATTACCCGCCTCCTTCCAACGATGTTAAGTTCGTTTCAGACCAGCCTAAGGTTGATATTTTTCAAGTCTCATCGTTTCGTATGACCTACTTCAATGATTTGTGGACTTTTCCTTCCCCATCGGCCATGATGGAAGGGACAGGGAACCATGGTATGGCCATGCCCTTGTCCACAACAGAATTTGCATACTCAATAGTCCAGCAAGCTTCCCTCGACCCCGGTCTGACTCCCGCAGAGGATTTAGATCTGATTCTCGAGCCTACTTGGGCTCAAGGTTCCCTTGCCGATACTGATTCTTTAGACTTAGTATTTCCTTCAGACGAAGAAATTATTATAGAAATAACTAGTCCAGATAGACCCTGGTATGATCTCCATAACATATCTTATTTTCTCCCAGAGTTAAGAAGAATTGAAGCAAGAGAATTCACTTTGACTATGAATGGAGATAGGTCTTGTCCCATCAATCCCTTGGCTACACATGCAGTTTATGCTGAGGGTAATATGGAAACCATCACTGAAACAATACCTATATATATCTCCAGAACCCTTGGCATCATAGATAATATTCTCATCATAGCTGATTGTTCCCCCGAGGAGATTCGAATATACACAGATTTATTTAAATAATTTTGCAACGTTTTTTCCTAGTCTTATGAGGAAATTCCAAGCATTGATCCAAGAATCATCGAACATGAAATCATGACTTATCCTGATGCTAAGCCAGTCCGAAAAAAGCTTCATCTAGTCAATCCTAAGAAATCAACATCTATTAAGGCTGAAGTAGAGAAACTGGTCAAAGTAGGTTTTATCTACCCCATTCATTTGACTCAATGGGTGTCAAATCCCATTACGGTCGACAAAAAACAGGGTATGATTCACATATGTATAGACTTCCGTGATTTGAACAAAGCCTGCCTAGAGGATAATTTCCCCACACCATTTATTGACTACATAGTCTATGAATGCATAGGTTGCGAGGCCTTTTCTTTCATGGATGGTTTTTCAGGATACAATCAAATACAGATCAAACCCGAATACCAACACAAAACCGCTTTCATTTTCCCGTGGGGTACATTCGCTTATCGAAAGATGCCTTTTGGTCTGAAAAATGTTGGAGCTACCTTTCAGTGGGCCATGTCTTTTGCTTTCCATGATATCAAACATATAGTCGAGGCTTACCTTGATGATTTAGCATCACGATCTCATAAGGGAGCTGATCATCCCACGCACCTTCGACTTATCTTTGAGCGATGTCGCTACTACCAAATTCGCTTGAATCCAAACAAATGCAGTTTTTTTGTGATGTCAGGTCGTCTACTAGGTTTCATATTTTCGACAACATGGATCATGGTCGATCCTCTCAAAGTTGAGGCAATAGTTCAGTTTCCTCCTCCATGCACAATCCTTCAGCTTCAAAGTTTACAGGGAAAAGAGAACTTTTTACGACGTTTCATTGCAAACTATGTCGAGATCACAAAGGGATTTTTGTGTTTAGTGAAGAAGGAAGTTCCTTTTCATTGGTACAAAGCCACTCAATTCTCTTTCGAAGCATTGAAACACGCCCTCATGACTGCCCCTCTACTTCGGCCATCTAATTATAATAAGGATTTTTTATTATACTTGGTTGCGGAAGAATCGACCATCAGTATGGTCTTGGTTCAGGAGGATCATTTTCTCTCAGAATATGTGATTTATTACCTGAGTCGAGGCCTGCTTGGTCTGGAAATCAATTATTCCCATGTTGAAAAACTTGCGTTGGCAACAGTACATGCTGTCCAACGGTTCCGTCATTATATCTTGTTTCACAAGACCACCGTCATTGTTGTTGTGAATCTGTTTCAATATGTGTTGACACGACGAGTAATTGGAGGAAAGATCAATAGATGGATAGTTTTCCTCTAAGAGTTTGACTTAGATTTTGTTTCGGAGAAATCCAAAAAGTCACTGGTATTTGCAGAACTTATCTCGGAACTTCCGGTCGAGTCAGGTGATGTTATGCTCGAAGAGTCGCTTATTAAAGGAGACATGTTTGTGATCACATCTTTGGATCCCTGGTATGGAGATGTACTTGGCTATATCCAGACTTTGAAGTGCCCTGCCTCTGCTTCTCGTGATGAGCATCACCGTATACGCCATCAGGCCAAGAATTATCTCATACTCGAGGACACTTTATATCATTGAGGTGTAGATTGCATCCTCGTCGATGTCTCACTCATGAAGAAGAAGAAATCATGCTTAACGATTGCCACACTAGAGCATGTGGCGATCATTCATCCGAGTTGGAAACAACCCAAAATATTCTATGAGCTGGTTACTTTTGGCCAACATTAATCAAATATTGTGTTGAATTGGTCAAGAAGTGCTACTAGTGTCAGGTCTTCTCTCGGAATATGAGGGCACACCTTGCTCCCATGTTTCCCGTCATTATCATTGGTCCCTTCACCAAGTGGGGGATTGATTACACTACATGCAACCCCCCTTCAACAAGGGGGCATCGTTATATCATCGTAGCAGTAGACTACTTCACCAAGTGGGTCGAAGCGATGCCAATGTTCAAAGATGACGGAGAGACCGCAACTCTCTTTTTGTTTAACCAGATTATAGCAAGGTTCAACGTCTTGAGAGAGATTGTCACTGACCATGGCAGTCACTTTCAGAATAAAATGATGTTTGAGTTAACATCAAATCTTGGGTTGAGGCAAGAACATTCATCACCCTACTACCCACAAGAGAATGGTCAGGTGGAAGCTATAAATAAATCTCTTAAGACCATTCTACAATGAACGATCAATTCAGCCAAGTCAAATTGGCATTTGATGTTATACTCGACATTATGGGCCTACCGAACGTCTGTTAAGATTGCAACTGGTTTCTCACCTTTTCAACTCGTTTATGGGCTAGAAGCAGTCTTTCCCATAGAGTGTCAGATCTCGTCTCTAAACTTGGTAGTACAGTTATTTCCAGACACTTCACCACTTGAAGAGAATTTATTATACCTTGAGCAGCTCAATGAGCAACGTCATGATGCGGCCTTGGCTAACAAGGCTCACAAGAAAAAATTCAAGTGTCAGTATGATCGGTCCGTTCATCCTTGGATTTTCTCTGAAGGCAACCTTGTCCTGGTCTATGACCAAGATAAGGACCCCCTGGGGGAAGGCACGTTCAAACCCATGTGGTTCAGACCTTTCATCATAAAAGATATTCTAAAGAAGGGCGCTTATCGTCTGGTGGACTTTGAGGGAAATAATTTGGCAGAGCCTAGAAATGGGCTCTACCTCAAGAAGTATTACTCATAGGTGGGTCGCCTTGGGTGACTTTTTGTAACATATATATAGTCTTTGTACTATTACCTTTTAGTTTTGTCTTTTAGTTTTATGGACGTGTCGTTTTTGATGTTATCTTTTTCACTATGGCATATGTCAAGTGAATCAGAGGTGTTCATTGGGTTCGCAGATGGCACTAGCTCGCACACTCGGAGGCTTGCTTCCACAACTTGGGTGATTTTCAAACCTTAGCGCCAGTTACTATCCTCAGGAGGTATCTGTTTAGGTGACACCACAAACAATGTCACTGAATATAGCGTAGTTCTTGAGTTTCTTTGTGACGCTTTGTCGCTTAGTATCTCTCATCTCTGGGTCTATCTAGACGCTCAGCTGGTTGTGTCTTAGTTAAATGGGGTTTACCGCGTTTACGATCCTACTCTACACCAATGGTTACTTAGGGTACGTCTCTTAGAATGAAGCTTTGATTACATTATGCATATCCATGTTTCTAGGATATTGAATCAAGTTACAGATACTCTAGCTAATCATATATTAGATTGGCATCTTGCACACATGTAAGAAAAAACACACACATACACATGTAAATACATTTGTAAATATACTCCATAAAACAAAAAGAGATGTAAAGATGCATATATATATATATCGTAAAGTATCAGAGTACATAAGTGGGCACGAGCGCCTTAAAAAATATGTGTCCAGTAAAGAGTCACGGGGCTTATTCCCTCAAAAATATACAAAAGGTGCCCTCAACACATAAGAAGTCTAGTCTAAGCTAAGGGTGGGGCCTGTTGGCCCTACCATAGTGAACAATAACATTAGCCAGACGCCGAAAAAGATGGACCCAAGTCCGTGGTACCCCAACAACATGAGTCTGCATGAACGGTGGGAGATCCTTGATCTCCACCATGGGGTCTGTCCGAGTAAGCGCAGTGAGTTTCCTCTCTACCCGCGTCAAAACTCTCTCCGTCTCCCCGGCTAGAGGTCCACCTACTACTGCTGGTCCACCGGCTGTGGCTGGTCCTGCCTCTGGTCGAGGACGCAGCCTTTTCCTCGCAAAATCTGTTAGACGCACTGGCCCCACGTCTGCACATAATAGATACATACATGTCAGATAATCTGGTATACAAAAAACATGATATATATGAAAAAAAATAAAAATTAAATAACTTTGAAAACAAGAAACAAACTTACCCATCTCTCCTCGCTCCTCTCCGGGAGGTACAGGGATGTCAGGATCTCTAAAATAGTTGATCCCAGCATAGGGGTAGTCCTCTATGGCCGGAATCTGTCGTGCCCACCAAGAAAAAATCTTGTCATCGAAGGCCTCAGTAGTCCTCCCCCCACCCTGTCGCGGAAATAACATCGCCCATCTGCATAACGCTAGGAGAGAGGGATCATGCACTCATATTGTCTCTCTAGGGTTGAGACTTGGTACCCTCTCAAAGAAAAAGGAACACAAAATAGTCCTGAACCCAAAGTTTCTGTGTCTCCACATACGACACTCTGTCAACTGCCTCTTCATGCAATCTAGTAAGTGTTAGAAAAATAGGACCATGGAGCAATAAAATAAAACAAATGCAGAAACAAAACATAGAAGATATAGAATACAATAGAGACACAGATTTACGTGGTTCACCCAGTGTGGGCTACGCCCACCAGAGAAATTTCCAGGTCCTTCCTTTATTATTATCCAACAAATGAAGGGATACAACCTACAACAAAACCCACTGTAACTTCCTCTTCTTTCTCTTACAGTATCCTCTCTCAGAATACAATACTCACCATAATGCATAGTTGCAATACATTTCCCTCATAAGAGAGGATTTCCTTCTAGGGAAAAAAACCTAACATAATTTCTACCGTTAGATCTGCGACCTTATAATGAATGGTCCAGATTTACAATGAAATTACAATATACATTTACAAGGCAATTTTTCCTTCAGGGGCTTTGTCCCTGAACACCTCAGCCGGGGGGATAGCCCCCCCAGACCCTGCAGAGGGGGTACCCCCCCTTTGTACTCCCCCGTGTGGAAGAGTTTACATACTTCTAGGGTGTAAAGTCTTCATGGGGTATAAACATGGCTAAAAGCAAGGACCTCTGAATCAGGAAGATAATTAGGCTCCACAACCAACAGTAAGGTGGTACTCCAGTCGAAAATTTGTGCATTTAAGCACTGAACCGCGCAATTCATGTGTGCGTAGGAATCCTGATGTAAACATGCGGATCCAGTAATCTTCCCAATGAGAAAAACTATCACTTTTAGCCATAGGTTAGAAATCTTGTTTATTGGCACCTGTGTGCCCACTTTGTCTGTGCCATCCTCACAATGGAATCCAATCAACTCCTCTATGTTGTGAGGCCCAGAGGGAAACGTGAGAAAGTTGATTGGTTCCCCTCTCCTTGAGAGGCTAGTCAGAAAATAGATATCTTCAGTCGTTGGAGTCAACAATTGTCCCTCAAGAATGAATGCCTCTACATCCGGGTGCCAGTAATCTACCAAGGCATTCAACAGCCTAGGTTGTGCCTACATAAATGGACACTAGAATAATTTCAGCAAACCACACTGCTCCAATGCAGCGGTAGCATCATGATCCTCTCCGACCAAATTATCAATGTCCTCATGCTCCCTCTCCCTCTAATGAACATACATCCTGCATTTGACAAGTTCAGGGCAGGGGTTAACTCTTGCATATTTTAAAATTTTCAACATGTTGGAGGGTATACGCGGGCTATAGTATACACAGTCTCGTATGCCCGCGTGCAGTATTTCCTCTACACGTGAGCATATGCTATTTGTCATAGGACAACCCACGTATACGTAGGGACAACCTTTTTAAAGGTCAATGTCCGCCCCAAAAAATAAAAATAAATGCACAAACGACTAATTGAAATGCAAGAGGGGCTAGTATGTACTTACTTGGTCCAAGCGGAAGTTCGTTTCGGCCACTAAAGCTCCTGGAATCAACTCTTTTGACAAAGGGGTGTTTTTGGTTTTTTAGTCAATTTCTCAATTAGCAATGGTAATAATGAGCTGCCAGCTTCTATTTATAGACTTTTTGGCTCCTTTTGGTCATTTTTTGGACCCCTTTGTCGTTTTTTCTAGCCCGAAAATCATGTAATATGGTTCAAGAGATTCTTAGGGCATGTTACGATAAGTGTTGCTTTGGGTATTGAGAATGTTTTTGGAGATTTGGGTCATTTTTAAGGTCCTTTGGTAAAAAGTCATTTTTCAAACTTGTTGCAACTAAGTTAGGATTCCACCTCCACTTTCTGTATCTCGTTGTCTTTGTCACTTTTCCATAGGATAAACCCCACCGAGTTGTGACACAGAACCATCATTGCTACTTTAGAAGTGTCATAATTTAGTGGTAGAGCCTCCCCCTTTCATGGATTCCCTAGGTAGATCCTGGTTGCATTTTTTGGTATCCATGCCGTCACTATCAACTATAGGCTCGGGAGTCCTTATTAGTTTTTCCTGATTACGAGTATGAGCCTCATTTGCATGATTCATTATCACTCTTGACCTCACCCTCGAGACTCCCAAAACACAACAGGTCTTCTTTTAATCCCTTTTCAGACCCTCTAAACATGAAAAGATTGTCAAGCGATCTTGTCGCCCTTCATGCTCGCTAAACTGAAATTTGAAGGCACGTCTGTCCGACGGTATTTTACCTTTTTTTTGGTTCATATGGTCAACTGTACGAACAAAGGTATACTCTAGGAGCCTCAGTTCTCTAGAAGAGTATTCTCAGGTATAATTTTAACCCTTTTTCAGGCATGAGGGACTAAATTTATGAAAAGGGAACCCCCATGGAGTCCATAGTTAAGATTTTTTCAGACTCCCTAAAATTGAAAATATCGTTGAGTGACCTTGTTCCTTCACACTCGTTAAAATGGTCTAGAAGAACATCCCATACAGAGTCCATAGTTAAGCTCTTTTCAGACTCCTTAAAAATGAAAAGATTGCCGAGTGATGTCTTTGTCGCACTCGTTAAAATGATTTTGAATAGACGTCTGTTCGGTGCTAGTTCACCCTTTTTTTGAACTGGCTAGACTATCTTTGAAAAATGTACCCAAGTGGAGTCTCCTTTTACGCTTTTTAAGACTCTCTAAAAATGAAAAACAGTCAAGGTTACCTTCTCTGGGATCGTTAAAATTACATCGAAGGACGTTATGATTGTGTCTTGTTAATCGCATTTGCATTCCTGTGTTTTTGGCCTAATGCCGGCTCCATTTTTCCCTCAACTGAACCATTTGAAGCATACCTTATATGCAAGCCTTGTAACGCTTTTTTCCTTTGCGTCATGACACCTTAACCCATGGAGGGATTTTTTCGAGTGTCCTTTTCCTGCATATGTTTTCTTTCTCTGAACATTAGTGTGTTCCTTGTGCTTGGAACTAGTATGTTTTCAAAACTCGTTCCTCCTTTGTAACGTATCATTCTTTTATTCTTTTTCAATCTTCCCAAAAATTATTGAAAAAGACAAAAAAAAAAACAAATATACCCCAAAAAGAGGAAGGGAAAAGTATTTTCTTTTTTGGCATCACAAGGAGTCGCCCTTGGACAAAGCACATCCTTTTGTTTGTTTGTCAAGCTCTGGGATTTAATATGACCTTAGGAAGCTATTCTCGCTACATAGAGCCATGTCCTCCTCCATTTGGTTATTCTTCCAAACATATGGAGAGTTTGTGTTGCCTCATGCATCGTGAACTTATGTCAATACCATGCTGCCTGAGTCTCATAATTTGTCATGTTGTTGTCCAAGGGAAGTTTTTACCAAGATTGAGTCAGCCCTTCTACAGTTTGTCTCTTGACCTCATGCCCGGCCATCCCAAAATCCCAATCAAGTCTTTGTTCGAAATCACTGAAGCCCTAAGCCTGATCATCAAGATCCTCTAGTCTATTCCCAACGAGTCGTCGAAGACCTCTGGGTAGTGAAGTTGTACACCCATATTACACTCCTACCCGAGTTATGAAGATTTTGAAGTTGTTTCTTGATCTTTGAAGGCCTCATCTCTAGCCATCAGGCATCATTTTCTTCTTGAAGATGGATACTCTGCATGTATATCTTTTTTATTTCTAGATGTAGATCCACTGTGTATTGCTCGCAACTACACTTTATATAGCTATATGACATGGATCTACAGTGCATTTGATTGGCAGGCATGATTTTATTTCATTCAGAGCATGGGTATGCCCGCCTCAGTGATACAATTTTTATTTTGCAGATGGAACATCCCGAACTTTGGTCCCTGGGCTCACTTTCTTCATACGTTGGTGAACATTGGTAATGTATTTCGGCCATCAATACTCTTCTGACCTCACACATTAAGGGGCATCTGTTATAACCCTAATTTGCACCAGACATGCATACCTGGCATCAAGCCATCTCACTTTCCATTTTTTCCAAGCCACTATTGAACAACTCTTCTAAAAACCATCCTTTTGAAGGCATACGTGCCTTGCACCACTGTTTCACGCATGTATACGCTTGATGACCCACTACAGCCCGCATATACTAACAAAAGAACAAAAAATAGAAGGTTGGAGATGGAATACAAATTTCCAGGTAAGTTAACTAAACCGTTTGACCGCCCATAGCTGGTCACTCAACCAAATACCTAGCCCTTTCTAGCCTATAAAAGAAGGGGTAGGGGTCCCATTTGGGAGGAGGAAAATAATAGTAAAGAAAATCTACCCATTTTGGTATTCCCCTTGCCCCAATCTTTTGCAACCATTGTGTGAGAACTGAAGAGGAGAAGCATATGTGGAAGCAGTTGGTGCATAGTTGAAGAAGAGCCCAAGACCAGATTCGAGGAGCAGTAGTCGATCTCACCATTGTAAGTGACTTTTGTGAGGTTAATAGAAAGAATTACTTTTCCCGTCCCGCCATATGAGGTGTTCAATATTCAAATTTGGTTTATATTTTTAGAACCTCTAACCCACTAATTCATATATGATATGCATGTTCGTAGTTCTTTGTTTGTCTGTTTGTGAATGCAAATTAGCTGTGGGAGGAGACTTGCAGTCAAGGAGAAATCGAACATAAAAGGATCAACACCAAGCGAGGGGTTCAAGGTAGAGTTACCGGATCCTTTTATCCTTGTGTTTTATGCATGAATGTGGGGTCTATGTTGGGATGATAGTAAAAGGTAAGAGACTTTCAAAGGTTATTTCTGCATGCATGACTAAACCCTTAGTTCTAGTCCGTAGGGAGATTTCTCACCCACAACAATGTTCTTTTTAAATGATAAATATATCATCTAACTTTTTATATAACCATTAAATTATGGAAATGAAAGAGAATGAAATTGATAAATTAAGGAGAGGAATGATAATGAAATTAACTTGATAATGAATGATAATGAAATTAACTTGATAGATATTTTGCATGTCTTTTTTAAATGGATACTCTTATATCATCTACTATTTTAAGGTAGAAGAGTGGATATATTATATAAGACATGTTCTAATTACCAAAATATGGTTATTAAAGTTTCTTGCATAAATTTTGGTGTGTCAGGAAGTTCTTTATTTATATAAAATTAATTTAAATGTATTTTTTATAAAAACAAAAAAATTAAATAAATGTCATTTTAATTAGAAAATAAAAATTAAATAAATACATTGAATTGAAGTGATTTATAATTTAAATGATTTTTTTTTTTAATGTATAGAATGAAAAAACAAATATACTCATATGGTGATGAAAGAATATGAAAGAAAGAGAATGAAATTGATAAATTAAGGAGATGAATGATAATTCAATTAACTTGATAGATATTTTGCATGTATTTTTTAAATGGATACTCTTCTACCATCTACTATTTTAAGGTAGAAGAGTGGATATATTATATAAGGAGTGGATATATTATATAAGACATGTTTTGATTACATTTTTTTTAATAATTTTTTTTGTTGGGTGTCGAGGAAGTGTTTTATTTATATTAAATTAATTTAAATGTGTTTTTTTTTTATAAGAACATAAAAAAAATTAATAAGTGTCATTTTAATTAGAAAATAAAAATTAAATAAGTATATTGATTTGAAGTGCTTTATAATTTAAATGAGAAAATTTTATGTATAAAATAAAAAAACAAATATACTATATATATATTATATATATTAGAATTTGAAGTAATTTTTCTCGATGGAGTGTTATTGGATGGAGATGACTATGTATCAAGGTTTGATGTGGTGGCTCTAGGTATTTAGTATTTTATACTTAAATCTTGTATGGAGGATAAACATAGTAATGAGGATCGTCAGGTGGTTGAAGAATGGATCGATGGCTCACATAATTCGAGATTCCCACACACGACCTTGCATAATGCTTCTATTGATGACCAAGCACTGCAATGAAGGCATGGTATTCCCTTCTCTTGTGAGCATGATGACCAAGGCGAAGTTAAATTGCCACTTGGGAAAGGATATGGCTTCCAAAGTGTTTCAGATCTATTCCTTGCTATGGTATGTTCTTATTTATGATTGGTTTGTCTATGTGAATATTGCTTCATTTCCTCAGGCACATTCTGTCATGGTCCCTTGATCAAAATCTAGACTAGGGGTCAAATTTTAGCTCAAAAATCAACATTCTCGGAATTGCCTCAAAACGAACGTGAGCATAGCCCTCGTCATCACGAAACCAACGCAACTTGTTTCGTCTCAAACGGACTCCAGGAGCGAGAGATATCGCGATCTGTCCTGATCGTCAAACAGGTAAAAAATGGATGCTGACTGTGCAGTCCGTACAGTCCGTACGGATGCTGATGTGGCATGACCGTACGCTGGCGTGGCTTGACCATACCTGCTGACATGGCAGAGGTGATGTGGCAGTTTTTTGATTGGCTGACAGTTGGTCAAATCAGTTGACGACACGTGGCAATTTCTTGGCAAATGTTATGGTACCACGTGGCCCAGTCATGGGCTGCCACGTGGCACCCCGGTATTGGTCTATTTGGTTTGTTATGTAAAATTGTATTGGAGTCCGTGGGGTTCGACCCCCGGACCTCCCCAACCGGCTACGCCTTTGCAAGTCCGCCCTGCCAACGGGCCACACATTATTGCTTGTTTAATATATGTAATGCAATGTATTTCAAAACGATTTATGTAATGGTCAGCGGGGGTACGGGCTGGGGCTTAGCCCCAGCCCCCGGTCACACTCTCATTGCATATGACTCCACTCTCCGAGAAATGGCACGCATGAGATTTGTGTTTTCAAATATGTATAGCCCGCGGTCGTATGGTTTATACATGTGACCACAATCGAAGCGCGCAGGGCGTTTAAAACGGTTTTAAACCGTTAGCCCTTTTTTCCATAGAGTGTGGTCGTATGACCCCATATGCCCAAGTGCTAGGCGGTTAGGGGCTGGGGGCGCCCTAACCGTCCTACAGTTTGCACAGTTATGTGATTGTGCCCGGTGCTGGGTTTTCACTCTATATATTGCGTGTGTGCCAGGTTCATGACACAAGGGTGCGTTTTGTAGATGCAGAGACAACAAGCTTGAAGGAGGAAAATGGCAGGAGGCCTATCTTCCTCATCTTTTGGCCGATTGAGGTGCCGTAAAAGCCCAAATAGGGGTTTTTGGACGTCTTGAATCCATTGGCATTGTTATCAAGGCCATTTGAAGACTTCTTTTGTAGGATTTTAGCCATTGAAGTTTCAACAAGCTCTAGGGAGCTTGAAGCCCTCATTGATGGAGGACTTGTTTTGGTGAGCCTATGTTTGATTTCTGTGATTGAATAAACATTTTTGGCTAATTGTTATGCTCTGAACACATTGGGACAGGTTTCAGAGGCTTTTGAGGACTTTTACTGGTGTTTTTTCCAAAGAGAAGCTCAGGGAAGCTTATGGCCACATGTAGAAGAGGTCATGCCCGGATGAGCCATGATCTGTTTTCAGAGTTCTATTAGTCATTTTTGGGGTTTTTATGTGTTATGATCTCAATGGTACAGTCTGTTTTTCCATTGGAGTTGAGTAGAATCTTGTAAAATAACTTTTGACAAATTAATCCCAGAGAGCCAAGTCCATTGATGGAGGCTCAAGGAGATGTAGCCCAGAGAGGGGTGAACTCCTTTATCATCTTGTTCTTGTTGTGAGTTTGATGGTTTATTTTCTGCAAGTTATGTTGCTTTGTTTTATTTAAAGCACTTATTTAACCATTTAAGAGAACATATCCTCACACATAAGCATTTACAAGAAGATATATAAATTTGGCACATAAACTATCTTGCATATTTTAACACATGAAGCAAGGTCCTGTAAAGTTTTATTTTAATGAAGTAGAGGGTGCTTGCATAGCATAACAAGTCAGCCTTCTATTTTCAGATCATCCCTCGTGGGAGAAAACCATGTCTCTCCCCTTCCATATCTTCATGCACTACTAAGGTGGCCATAACAGAGATAATTGTTATCAGAAATTTGTCCCTTAGGAGGACCAAGCAACCATGACTACACTGAAAGCAGAGGTCAAACTGATAAGAGAGTTCAAGGATTACTTGGATTGCCAAAAAACACAGTGGCTCCTTCCATCTCCCTACCAGTAGTCGTCCATGGGTGGAGTCTTCTTGTGTTGTTGGTCATCTTGAATGTTGTTGTGGTTAATATGAATTACATCTTTTTTTCTATAGTCTTGTTCCAATTTTTGTATATCCAGGGCATAGGGAAATTCATAAGTGTCATTACAAATTGTTGGTTATTCAGGTATAAGTTTCTCAGACTGGTTATTTTGAAATTTTGGTCTGATTTCTCCACTAGAACAAACTCACAAAGTTTGCATCTCTTGGTTTCAAAAGTTTTTCTGGACATTTCTTGGTATTTAAACCACCATAAACATATATGTATATTTTGTCAATATTAATATAGTTTTTACTTGAAAAAACAAAAATAATTATTATAAAGATGATTTTTATTTAAATTTTAATAAGTTGACATTTTGTATTTATAACTA